>WAAD01034934.1:2939-36259 GCA_013389945.1 Fregata magnificens | reverse complement strand
TATTAAGAGGACTGCTCTGGTGAATTTCCACCTGCCTCTTTCCCTCCACATCCTTTCTCCAAGCTCCAGAGCATTACCATTCAAGAGCAAGTAAACCTCAGTTGGCTTAAGGTAATTACTTTAGATCTGAGTCACAAAAATGTACATCATGTCTGGAAGAGGATCTCGTGGCCTCCTGGCTTTGGCTTAGATACCCACATTCCAGCCAGGATACAGTTCAGCACCAAAATGTTTTTGTGCATCTGGCCCATGTGTGCTTTTTGATAGAGCTGTCAGTGCTTCAGCTGGCATCTGGAATTTTGAGATGACTGACGATGTGATAAAATGAATTTTGCAGTTCAGTAGCTTAGAAAATCATCAATTTCCTGCAAAAACAAAACCATACAATTTTCTATATATCACTTGCAGCTAAATAGGAAATGTAGACTTTATGAAAAACTGGCCATCTGAAAATTGTGTAAACAATACTAAATGTTAGCCCTGCTGCTTTCAAAACAAAGGTAACTGCTTACCTTGACTGGGACTAATAAAGAGCTAGTAAGGTGAAGCACAATGGGCTCAAGACAAAAAGTAAAGTAGCATCCTCCTTTATGGATGATGGAAATTGCTTGTCCAGTTGAGAATACACAGTACCTACCTCCTGCTTCCACACCTTTCTGCCCTTGTTGCTGCTGAGGGACTCAAGAAAGGGAAGAGTATACAGAAAACTGATTTCTCAGGTGCCTAATTTGGGCAGACGATCCCTTCTTTGGCCACACCTGAAATTTTGAGCTAAATCCTGAGGGTCAATTAAATAGTAAGACTAAATAACTGATTTGTTCCTTAGTTAAATTCTTTGGGGAGATGTCATGAGAATTCCGGAGATATGGTCTTTTAATTACAAAAGCTTAGAAGTAATGTGGCATATACATCTCACAGAATCGTTATTTCAAATGAGGTATCTGCCTTATTTCCTTCAAGATATTGGTCATATTCCCTGAGTTTTTTCATCTGAGTCCTTCATAAAATGTGGTGTTCTTTCCTGCACTCCTACATTTGCTGTTCCCCAGCCTTAGGCACACCATGTCCTTCATCTCTCTCTCTGCATGTATATTTACTCTACACCAATCAATCAAAGAATCAAGTAATAACGTCTTTCATAAAACCCCAGAATATCAGTACAAAAGGCCACCAAACAAATCTCACTAGGCAAAATGAGTAGGTGTAATTTCTCTATCTGACAAGCTATTTAGCTAGCCTGACCTTTATTAGAAGTAAATGATCATAACAGCTAGAGGAAGCCTGAAAAACTGTAATTAAAAAAATCAAATAGAGTATGTAAGAAAGGAACAGGTGAATGCCGTCTCTGCTGAAGTCACCAGCACTTCCAAACACTTTTTTTCCTTTGTAAACAATCTGAAATGAAGATGTACAGGGAAATGCACTATTCAGCAGGTAACACATGATTAAAACAGTCCCAAAAGGCCAGCATTTTATACTTCTGTATGTTGTAGATTCTGGCAAGGAGAAGGTCCATTTTAAATAATATTGCTAATATTTATCACCCATAACTCTGAGTACAAACACAATAATATTTCTTAACATAAACTTCATATAGTCTTGGGGTGGGGGAGGACATTGGTGGTGATCCTGAATCAGATATTACATAAACCTGAAATTTTTTTACTGTTCATTCAAAAATACACATGAAAGAAAGTTAAGAACTATATAGAACAGCAAACATTTTTCTAATTGTTTTCTTCCATACAAAATGGAGTGGTTATCCATAGGCTTGCCATTACCGACTCTTCTGATTGGAATAAAAATAGGTTTCATTACATTTGCTTTATTTCCCTTGCTGCTTCAGTTTGAGCTATTTTGGGCTGGAAAAAACCAATAAAAGGAAGCTATGTAAACTTGCAAATCAAAGTATGACAATGCTCTATGGCTAAAGATTGGAGGGAATATCTCCAAAGAGAAAACTCATTAACAATCCATAATCTTTGCAGAAGTGGGAGTTTTTCTGAAAAACAGGTGCCAGTTAAGCCTTCAGTTTAACTACTGAATTAAGTACAGATGCACTTAATGATGTCTAATGAATGAATGGCTCTGTTCCCATAAGTGACTACATTAAACTATCATTGTTGTCTGTCTCTTCTAGTCCATATGCTATAAATATACACTTTCTCTTAGAAAATGGATCAAAGTTTTTATTTGATTCAAAGGCATTCTTTGTTTCTATGGAGCATTTCTCTGAGTAGTTATGAAGAATAGGTGAAAGATATAAGGAAATCAAATAACAAACATAACAAAATAGATGTCTCATTACAAGGGCTGGAAGTAAGGTCCATCACAATAATGGTGGAAGAGGTAAACTGCGTACTTCAAAAAGAATTCACTGAAGTTATCTGGCCAGAACGTAGATGGAGTCCATCAAAGATAGGTTTTCTCATTTATCCTTTTACTTTCTTTAGAGAAGGACAGAAGGTCCAGTAAAACTGATTATTTTCTAACTACCAAAGACCATAGTTCTGTTAATTTTGGAAAGAACAATTAGAAACAATACAAGCATATTTTACTAATATTGTCACTAGTGGCTAATTTTATCCCCATAAAGAAAAAAGTTTTTAAGTTCACAGGAAGGCATTTTTTTCAATAGAGGAACAAGAAAATTAATTTCAAATTTAGCAAAGTTCTACGTGATTAACTAGGGAAACAGTTTTTCTGGGTAGTGTATAAGAAAGCAGATCAAACCCTGCACAGTCAAGTAGAATCATATACCATCATGTGCAAGAGTCCAGGCTCATATGCAGGAGATGGAAAAGGAAGGACAACACAAACTCAGGAGAGGTGATTTGCAAATATTTGTCCATGAAAATGTGAAAGGGCTTACATTGTCAGAGTAGTATCTCCCAGGCAACCACTCCTTAGACAGAAATGGCAACAAATACAAGATGATGCTGCTATCTATGGCATATTGATAACATTCTGTGTCTTTATTCATTTGCTTAGCTAAAAAGCAGGAATGGTATTCCTGCTGGAAATATGAATGTGGTTTGTAATTGCTCAATATTTAAGTATCTGGATATAGAGTACAAATAGACATCAACCAGCTGTATACAACTTACATCTTTGTATTATAATTCCCCTAGAAAACTACTATCCAGTCCAAAATGTAAATAGGAGAAAAGAGTAAAGTTCATATATATATATGAAATAATGAATATAATATGTATATATGTATGTCCATGTATTAGACTATATCTAAGACACACATATATCTGAGATACAGATTTTTATATATATATTTTCACTTATGTACGTGCTCATTTATGTTAATCATGTGTGTGCACATATGCACACGTGTACACACACATATATATATACACTTATATATACTTACCACATAAGCACAAAATAGTTGAGGTTGGAACAGAGGTCATCTTTTTCAACCCTCCTTCTCAAGCAGAGCCTCCCAGAGCCGGCTGATCAGGACCATGTCCAAATGGCTTTTGAATACCTCCAAGGATGGAGATTCCACCACTTCCCTGGGCAACCTGTGCCAGTACTCGGTCACCCTCACAGTGAAAAAGTGTTTCCTGATGTTCAGATGGAACCTCCTGTGTTTCAGCTGGTGCNAAAGAGCCTGGCTCCATCTTCTTTGCACCCTCCCTTCAGGTATTTATATACTTTGATGAGATCCCCCCTGAGCCTTCTCTTCTCTAGGCTGAACAGTCCCAGCTCTCTCAGCCTTTCCTCACAGGAGAGATGATCCATCCCTTAATCATCTTTGTGGTCCTTCATTGGACTTCCTCCAGTATGTCCATGTCTCTTCTTGTACTGAGGAGCCCAGAACTGAACACAATACTCCAGGTGTGGCCTCACCAGTGCTGAGTAGAGAGGAAGGATCACCTCCTTCAACCTGCTGGCAATACTTTGCCTAATGCAGCCCAGGATACTATTTGCCTTCTTTACCGCAAGGGCACATTGATTCCTCATGTAAGTATATACATACTTACATACATATGTCCTGATTTATCCTGTTCGTGATAGAAAGGAAAAAACAAACAAAGGATAAAAAGAAAAAGATTTTAAGTCTTACATGCAATAATGTGCAGTATTTTTCTCTTCTTGAGATATAAGATTGTTTGATATGCCCTTACTGTTTGCAAAGTGCCAGCTCTTCTATAGAGATACATATACCCTGGTTTTATTTCACCAGTTTTTACTCACTGACAGTATGAAGTTTAATAGCAGCTTTAGTATTCAGTTTCAATAAAACGGGCTAAAATATCCTTTGGGGAATGGAAATCTAAAGGGAATAGTATGTAACTATCAAATCTTCAACCTTGCTGGAACTTGGAACTCAGCCCAGATTTATAGTGATTAATTCTCTGAATCTAAAAGTGCCTAAGTTTCACTTTAACTGAAATTAAGGATTCAGATTCTCAATGGCACTTAGGAGCTTGCATCCAGTTTAAATTAAACATAAATGGGAGTTTTGACTTTGTGAACCTGTGTGTAGGTACGTAACAGAGACCAAAAAGGTGAAATCCCTCTCTACCTGTCTAATGCCCCAGTGCCAAAGATGCTGTATATATATTAGAAGACTTAGCAGAATGAAATTGTACTGTACCTTATATTTCAAGACATGCCAGCACCTCAGTTTATTCAAAGTTTAAAAACCTGTGTGTGTTTCTATCAAAATTCTCCTCTTAAACTACCCCTGTGCAAGCTGTCAGTGCAAAGCCCCTCAGTCTGGTGAGTGAAACATGAACCAAGGAGCAAAAGACCTAAATTTTAGACTCTCATCAGCAGCAGGGCCTTTGAACCCTGATCTTCTGCTCCCTGGGAAAGTTCACCAGGACTACGACCAGAGAGAGGTTAATAAGAAAAAAAAGCTTGATTCAAAGATGGTGCCAAAAGAGGTGGTTCTTGGTCTTTCAGATAATGATTGAGTAGAGGAGCCTGCGGAGCAGGGAGCCTGGATTTTAAACTTCTTTTGTACACTTGGACTTTTCACACCCACTGTCCCTAGGAGCCAGGGTACTGTCCAAACTCACCAATTAGTCTTGTATGGGACGTCTGCAGCCCCATCGGGACAGCCACGCAGAAAGGAATGAAAGACACCTGGGGACAGGGAGAGACTAGGCAAGGGTTAGCCTAGCTCTACAAGCAAAAGGTGGTAGTACGTCTCATCTTGCAATCCTGGGTTACAATTTCTCTTTAAGAAAGAGAACCTATGACTTTCTCACCACCAACAACCCCTTAGTAACTGCAACTGGACTTAACATCAGACTTTTTCCTTTTCTTCAAGGAGAATAATCTCACAGTTTGTGCTAAGTGTTAGTCTCTAAAGATCTGACAGAAAATGTTCTAATCCTAGCTTTTCTGAAAGCCTGATAGTTGGTGCTATGATGAACTCCACCTCTGTATGGTGAAGTTGTAGATTCACAAAATCCCAGGCTGACGTGAGTCTAGATCTCACTTCTTCTGCTTTTTGCAAGGGTAGTCTAACCTGAGGATTTTTACATAAAAGATAGGGTCTTCTGCTGAAATTACATACACAACTAAGTTCTAAGGTGATTTCAGACTGACTTATTTAATAGATGTGCTTCACCGTGTCTCAGGTAAACACCCAAATCTAAGCAAGTAGTGGATTTCCAGATACAGTCCTCCCATTTATTCTTATTCCACATGTACCTACTTAATAGATAGATGTTATTTATCCTCTTCGATAAATATTTAACATTCCCCACTGACTATGGAAGACTTGAAAACCTGACACAAAAATTTTAATATCAGTCCAAAAGCCAGATGTTTCATTTTCAGCTGTGGCAATACTCAATGGGTGAAAATCTGAACTGAAAAATTTTCTCATATGTGACAAGAGATGATGATCTTAGCTGAGTTCCTGGAAATTACACCTGCTCAAAAGTAACTTCACATTTGTTTCCCCTTTCTTCATAAGTCTGTAAGAAAGGCCTATTCATTTTGAAAGTCTCACAGAAAGGTCAAGGGTGGATTGGATTTATGGGCTGTTTTTCAGTTGAGGAGATGAGTCTTACAGAAAACAAATAAAAAATCCTCAGAAGCTAATGTTTTCAAACTGGAACCATTCACAAACAGTAAACTTCCTTATTAACTCCCTTTGTAGTTCAGGTATGTGTTTAATTCAGCTGAGTGCAAGGCGAATGCTTTTGTTTTTTCATTTTGACCTTTATGGTTTTAATAAATGAAGACGTCGTGTTCTTCTAGCCAATGGTAGTGCTGGTTTTGGCTGGGATAGAGTTAATTTTCTTCATAGTAGCTACTATGGGGCAATGTTTCGGATTTGTGCTGGAAACAGCATTGATGACACGGGGATCTTTTCATTACTGCTGAGCAGTGCTTACACGGAGTCAAGGCCTTTTCTGCTCTTCACACCACCCCACCAGCAAGTGGGCTGGGGGTGCACAAGAAGCTGGGAGGGGACACAGCTGGGACAGCTGACCCCAACTGACCAAAGGCATATCCCATACCATATGACATCATGCTCAACAATAAAAGCTGGAGGAAGAAGAAGGAAGGGGAGACTTTCAGCATGATGGCATTTTTCTTCCCAAGTAACTGTTAGGCGTGACGGAGCCCTGCTTTCCTGGAGATGGCTGAACACCTGCCTGCCAATGGGAAGTGGTGAATGAATTCCTTGTTTTGTTTTGCTTGTGTGCGCAGCTTTTGCTTTACCTGTTAAACTGTCTTTATCTCAGCCCACGAGTTTTCTCACTTCTACTCTTCCAATTCTCTCCCCCATCCCACCATGGGGGAGTAAATGAGCGGCTGTGTGGGACTTAGTTGTTGACTGGGGTTAAACCAAAGCAGGTGCCGATGGTGTAGAGGTGTGTAATTTAGTTAGTTTTCATGGTTTAAAGTCAGGTGAGCCTAAACTTCTGCTTTGTTTCTATTTGCCATACTACAAAAAGTTCACAATGTAACCAGCCATGTGTCATGCCAGGCGTTTCTTTCATGTGGCCTTACGGAGTTTGCCCTGCGCGGAGAACATGATGAGGGAAGGACACAGAATGTGGGTGGTCGCAGCAGAGACAGAAATGCCCATGGCTGTCTAAATAAAATTGACTGAACTAAATGGATGAAACAAATTTACAAATTTTTGTCCCACTGCTGGCTGAAAACTCTGTAAGATGGAGATTTCCCACAGGATGGATGTGCTGATTTTTGTCTATTCCAAGGTACAGCTCCAATGACAATTCGTGGCAGCAACCCAAGCTGAAGTAAACTGGGTAGTCAGAGAGAAAGTATCAGTATAAAATCCCTGCTGCGCACAGCACATTACAACACATAAGTGTGGAAGATAAATGAATTCCAGCATCACAGACCATTGCTCATATTTGGCCAAAGCCCTGTATTCCCTAGTGACCTTGTGTACAGCACGTATTTCGCAGGACAGACAACATGCTAGATCTCTGGCCATCATCATTAGTATATTCTTGCAGCTATGGGCAGGGGAAAAAAAGCCGCTTGAGTAACATTACCTTTTCAAGATACAAGGTGGGGGGAACATGAAAAGCTGAGTGGGACATCCCAGTCTGGTTTAGTGCTCCTGAGTAAGTATCCAAGCGTACCAATTCTTGCAGATAGAAACTGGAAATGAATGCAGAGACCTCAAAAACAGCCTCTTTAATCAGTTATTAAATAAGGTGTAGGTGTTTCAATATCTGAAATACCCTTAGCGAGTTATAGGAGTAAATCTACTCACAGGCAATTGTGTAGCCGCAGTAACCAAAGCAGCAACAGTGAAAACGCAACAGGCTGCCAGCGATAGAGACTAACACGTTTCCCAGGATCTCTTGTGCTAGTGCTGGCATCCCGGAAAGCAGGGTTTCAGCCACTGTAAAGGGACAGTATAGGTCTGTGGCTAGCTCTGAACTTTGATCAGTCTGTAAACAGAATTCAGTTTCCATGCCTCAGTTCTGTAATGACATTAAGCCCTGCTCATTCCTTTAGCTTTGCCCCTTCCCGCCACACAGACAGCTCAGTCCTGTCTAGCCTCTTGCTCTTGATCTTTAGAACAGCAAAATTCAGATTGGTTTGCAGTGCTGAGAAGCTTAAACTGCTGGTGAACACTTTGGGGTTTTTTTCACCCCAACTGAGTCAAATAGTTCTTTTATTCACTGCAAAACATTGTTTTCTTTTTTGCAAATGCTCAATAGATATAACTGTGTGGGTAATACAGAAGACTTTCATCATCGCACTGAAGTTAGTAGAAAGTTGTTGGCACAACCAGGTGGCTGTTGTGTTTCTTGCAATAGTAGCAGGAGGAATGATGTGCCTTTGACAGAAGAGAAACCTTTTTTTATTAATTAGGTAATGAGCAAAAAGGTACTGTGCTGTCTTAATCTGTAGCACTATTGACTTTGTTCAAAGGAATGTGATGATGTTCTGACACTGTGACAAACATGTCTCAATACAACATATATCAAGGATTTGTAATGATACCGATCATGATCAGTTAAGTCACTGTGACCCTAAAAGGCTTTGATAAAATATTTGGAAAGTCATTGTGATCCTTTTGGTATTTTAAATACATGAAAATACAAGGTAATTGAAGTTTAAGCAGACAAAAAGGTAGACAACTTGTGTTGCATAGCATGTAGGCACACACAACCTGCATAAATGCATGCATTAGAGATCTTGTAATATCAAAAGGAATTTTTGACAAATGGTTCTTTAAAATTTTCAACAGATACTTTTGGTAATAGTTACATTTAACACATGTGTTGCGGTTTAACCTGGCAGGCAGCTGAACACCACACAGACGCTCGCTCACCCTCCCACCCCCCGCCAGTGGGATGGGGGAGAGAATCGGAAGGCAAAAGTAAGAAAAGTCATGGGTTGAGATAACAACAGTTTAATAATTAAAATAAAGTAATAATAAAAAATAATAATAATGATAATAATAATAATAATGTAATGAGAAGGAAAACAACGAGAGAGAGAGAGAGAGAGAGAGAGAAGGAAAAACCCAGGGAAATAAAAAACAAGTGATGCACCTCCTCACCACCCGCCGACCGATGCCCAGCCAGTCCCCGAGCAGCGATTCCTGACCCCCCCCAGCCAACTCCCCACCATTAATATACTGAGCATGACGTCATATGGTATGGAATAGCCCTTTGGCCAGTTTGGGTCAGCTGTCCCGGCTGTGCTCCCTCCCACCTTGTTGTGCACCTGGCAGAGCATGGGAAGCTGGGAAAGTCCTTGACTAGCGTAAGCACTACTTAGGAACAACTAAAACATCAGTGTGTGGTCAACATTATTCTCATCCTAAATCCAAAACACAGCACTATACCAGCTACTAGAAAGAAAATTAACTCTATCCCAGCCAAAACCAGGACAACCTGTTAGTGATTTTATTTTGCCGTCTTAAAGAAGTTATGACTGTAAAACAGAAAACAAACAGGCAGCAAGGCTTTGCTTTTCAGGAGCAATGAAAATAGTTATCATTGCCTCTGATTCAGTGAAATTAATGTTGCAGCTTGGATTCATGAATACTCTTCCCAGTAACCAAAGAGAAATGGGACTCATGAACCTTAGTAAAACTTAGAAAATGCTTTTGTTTCATTGGGTTGTTTCTGTTCATACTGATTAATTGTGAAAATTTTGCTAATGGAGTTTACTTGGGTTATCTGGGTAAAACCCCTAATTCTTTAGCAAAACACTTCAAAAAAGAATGAACCAGGGGACTGGTTAATTAAAACCATTAACAACTCAACAGTATTCAGATAAATAGCAAAGCGGTTTCCACACGTGAAAATAACTTTAACATGTCATCTTAATGCACCTTTTGACAGTAATGCACAAATTGTTGCCTCATTGTGGTTCTTCAGGGACCATGCAACAGCGATCTAAGTACCCTGACAGTGAGCAGCCTCCACAGAGTTATTTTTTAGGAATTATACAGGGTAAAGTACAATCAACTATATATTATCTATAGTGGCACTTAATAAAACACAGGTTTATTTCAAGCTCCATTTTCTGCAGTACAGCTTGTCAGTCATGTTAGATTATGGTACTCTTGGAAATTTGAATATGCCTGAGGCATGTCGCATGCTAAAAGGTTTCCATCATAAGCCTTTCATAATAGCTGGGTTTTTTTCTTAGAACAAAATTTAACTATTACTTTAAGACTTCAAAATGCCCTTTTTAATCCTGAAATTATAGATAGTCAGCTGTGCCGTAGCTGCACATTCCTTCCCCCCTTTCTGCACATTAAGATGAACTTATATTGTATAAGTAATTACCTATTTCTATGAAAATACTACGCATTTCTTAATGTGAAATGGAGGGCAAGCATCAGTTTGTATTGTCACTTCGGATTATCTCACATTCATTGACTCATTATAATCTGAGGAATTGTGGTATATGATATCCACCATCTGCAAAGCTATTGCACTTATTTAAAATGCTGCCTGCTCTTTCATCCAGGAAATATAATCCTTCTATTGTCAGTACATCTTGACAGTTGTACAAATAAGACAGATGAGTTTTGGGAACTTTTTGTTCAATCGCTTTGCTTTTGCAGGACCTTTGAAACCTCTTGGGTATCCAGATTTTAGGAGCCAAACTTCTTGGCTGGCTTTAGAAGAAGAAAGCTCAGCTATTACCACAGCCTGCTGGAATTTCCATGCTCTCACAGGCTTAAGACTAGACTGCAGGTGCTTAGATCCAGTTTATTAGAGCTAGGAGAGTTAAAAACAGCTCCCAGAGCATCTGGTAAAAAGCACTTAGCAATGTGCACTTCCTGACTGTCTTGCCACTCCTAGGAGTTGTGTCACCAAAACTAGCATGTGCTCCTCCAGGATTACTGGTAGCTTCTCCATACCCACTCTTTCAGATCTGGTTGGTTATTTTGCAGAGCAGCCCAGCAGCAACTCAACCAACTGGGCCAGGAAGACCTTTCTTACTGAGTAAATATTAGAGAGACAGATTTTCCATGTTATAATTTAACATACTAATTAAACACATAGTTAACTGTAAGTAGATGATGTATCCTCAGGGTTTCAGTGTAGCTTCCTAAAGGGGAATGTTATCACAATTCTTTGGAGCTCTTCCTTGTTTAAACTTTCTTGTTTTCTTGTTGCTTTCTAGTAGTTGACAAATCTATTAGTGAATTATGGTAAGTGTATAAGCATCAACTGTTGATCTGTCATTGTGATGAGCAGATGTTACCATTATCAGTGGTGTCATACACTTGCATTTTAAAGCAAAATCACTTGTCCACTTCCTAGTCGAGGCAGTATCCACTAATCTATTCATTGCAATTAAATTATTCCTCATTTTTCCCACCTTTTTGCCTAACCTTGTTGCCCTTGATATCCCCTGCACATCTCGACTCCAGCTGAGCTTTGACTTTTGTTGGGGCATTCACCCTTGAGGTGAATTAAATGCACGTTTGTGCTAAAATAAAAAAATAAAATAAAAAAAATAAAAAAAAATAATAAAAAAAGAACAATGCATTGGACAGAGTCCTACCACTGAAAGTGGTTCTACAAGGAGTCTGCAAATATACATCATGAGCCAGTTCCTTATGCACACTTACACCTGCACCAGTCATATGAGTCATATGAGCACCAGCATCAGGCACCTCAACCCTGTGTTGGGTCCATCCCCCAGCCCAGTTCTGCTGCCCAAACGTGGCTCCTGAGTGCTTGCATTCCAGGATTGCTACAAGGCAATGCCTTGGCTGTTTCCTATCTCATCGGTAAGGGAAACTTCACTCCTTTACATGAAGTCATTCTGTCTCTGGCATTCCTCCTTCCAGCCAGTTTAGCCCATCTGTAGTTGGGCCTCCTTGCCCTCCATGCCAGGTAATTCCTTGGTCACAAATTACCACTGCTGAGCAGTTATAATTTGAATTTCCCCTTCACTTTCCTAACACTCCTCTCCAGCCTTCTTCAGCCTGGAGACGAGACATCTGGTGGGTGGGGTCTTAATGGCAGCCTTCCAATACCTATAAGGACATTATCAGGAAGACGGAGCCAGGCTCTTCACAGCAGTGCATCATGGGAGGATGAGTGACAATGGGCATAAACTGAAAAAAGAGGGGTTCAGACTGAATATAAGGAAAAGCCCATGAGGTCAGTCAAGCAATGAAACAGGTTGCCCAAAAAGGTTGCTCTGCCTCCATCGTTGGAGGTTTTCAAGATCTGACAGGATAAAAACTTAAGCAACCTGGTTGCTGAGCATGCTGTGAGCAGGAGGTTAGACTAGAGACCTCCAGAAATATGTTATGATGCCATGATCCTATGTAAAAATAAAGATAGGTTATGGAGATGATCTATATTTCTGTTCTTTCAGAATACAGGAGAATCCCAAATGTGGGATAGGTCTGTTCCAGGGTGTGGTAGCAGACTTCCAAAGGACTTTAATTGAACTTCTTTATATGTCAAGTATATATTTGGGAATTTACTATATTTCTGAAATCTTGAAATGAAACCCTTCTTTTCATTCAAGGTCTCACTTTTTTTTGTATTACCCAATAGCCACTTCTGACCTAAATTTTTGCTTCTTCTAGAGGAATACTGTACCTGCTCTCACCCTCTTTCCAGGCTTTCTGTTTCTGCTACAGAAATTTATAAGAAAAAAACCCCAACAAAACAACCACAATCTTTTCATCCCTGAACATTTAACTAGTAAAAAGAAATTGGGTCCTTATGTATGCTTCCTACTAAAGAAGAGCTTAAAATTCTTCAAACACTCTGTATTCAGTTTGATCTTTCAGAGGAGTAATATGACAAGAAAATCTACACTATTGACAATGTTTGTTAGTTTTCTTAACATCTTGCTTAAATTCCCTCCCCTGGGTAATGAGAAAATAGCCAGTGAGTGTTCTGATCTACACATAAATCCAGCAGCTGCTGACAAGGAGGAAAGAGGGTGCGCTGTCTCTGGGAGCCTCAGCATGGTTCCCAGATAAGTACAGACAAAATGTTGTCTGAGCTTAAAAGGACCTTTTTAATGACAGTAATTTTTATACCTTCATGACATATAATCAGTTTATTTATCTTTTGGTTGTATAAAGAACTGTAATGGTCCTTTACTCCATAGAACAGCATTCCTTCTTTTCCTACTGCAATACAAAAATAGCCTCTTTGTCACAGTATTTCTATGCTATACATTCCCGTAGCTTTCTTTTTTCTTCTTCTTCCACATCACTGCAATGAACAGTATGAAGGCTAGTCTTTATTTTCATGTATCCCAGTGTGAAAACTAGTCTTTATTTTTTTATGTTTTTCACTCAGAATGAACTTACTTTAGTTACATTTATTTTCTCATGCTTTATTCATGGAGGAAAACATCTGTCTTAAAACTGAAGTGTGTGTTGGTCACAGTTCTGATGCTTAAGTCAACAGCTTAAGAAAGAGACCATCTTTTGATAGGAAGGTTAAATTTGCAGAGTTGGCCTGAATGGAGGTAAGGAAAAGTATGTTTGTGTAACTGTTCAAGTCGTGAGATGGTATAACTCTGGCCATACCAGGGTTGGTTTTCTTTTTTTTCTTTTTTTTTTTTTTTTTTAGCAATAAGAAGATAAGGTAGAGGGGAAAAAAGGTTTAGAGAGGCAAATATGCAGGGAGTCTCCAATCCAAAGCCTAATTATGAGCATAGAAAGACTAACTTTATCTTAAAAATAAAACAAAACAATAGATTATGCACTTCATTATAGAATTTGAAGATGTAAATGCAGGAAAAGAAGACAAGAGAGTAGAAGATGACCCTTGAGGTCCTATATTTCAAAAATCTTTACTAAAAATATATATATCTAAGGCAGGGGGGCACAAAGAATGTCTTGGTGCCCTGGAAGAAATGGGGGATATCATGTGGCATGAGTGAAAGCTATTTGGAAAACAATTTGGATTTAAGACGATTGTCTCATTTTCACAAAGCAGCCTGAGCTCAGTGTATATACACACAAAAACATATTAATATGTATTTTCTCTTTGGTGGAAATGAAAAATTCAAAACATTCTTAACAGTTACTATCTTTTAAGTCTTTAATATCTCAGCAAGACTGTTAAGCTGATAGATCAAAATATTGATTAGTAATGTAAAAGGTTCTGTTTTCATTTTGTTCTTTCTCAGATAATAACTGCATACTCATTTCTTAAAGCTTCCCCATGTTTGATATCAAACACCACCAGACCATGGACTTTTATTCTTCCCTCTGCACTGCTTTGCCATATAAAATTCTAAAGCCAGTCAGATCCAGGAAGGAGTGTAGGTGTCTCAGAAGGTTCCTGGTGGATTTCATGCTTCATGACTCATATCTGAGCTAGTTAGATGCCTTCTTGCACCTGAGGTTGATGTCCTTGGATTCTGAAGATTCTGCAATGTAGATATCAGCATCCAGAGTAAGGACCGCAGCTTCTTATCATACAGTACGTAAACATTTTGAAAGTGCCATTCTTCAGAAATTGTAACTACATCTTAAATTAAGTTTGTCAGACAAGTAAGATGAATCATCTTGTTCCTATTTGCCTACATTGACTGTAGAAAGGGCCTCAATGACTTAAAGTAGAGGACTATTTTTAGAGTTAAAGTTTGATGCAATAAATCGAAGCCTTGCAGTTTTATCTTTGTCTTGTCTTTATCCAAGAGGCAAGATATCCAGCTCCTAACTTGAATCCCACTTTCATCTACAAACTAGGTAGAGCAGTGTGGGTTTTTTTAAATACATTAAGATCCTTGGATGAAAGGTACTACAGAAGTGCAAAGCTATTATCATCCTTGACTACATGTCTGCAGCTCCTTATAACATATTTGCTATGTTATTATTTCCAATGTCATTGTTCTTTTAGTCTCAGATGACATCTTTGATGTTAATGTGATTTACTGTCTAATGTTATTTTATTTAATATGCATGTCTCTGTGCTACCTTTAAAAAATAACTGATTGATTTCATAGTGTTCTTTGATCAGTGTTCTTTTGTCAGTAGTTAAACTGTTAACTTTCTCAAACTGATTAATTTTACGAGAAATAGTTTTCTAAATTCTTTCTTCCTGCCTGTCTGTGTTGACCTATTAAGACAATCTATATTACCATCAAAGTATATTCTGAAAAGTCTGTCATGACTTCAGGCTAGATAGGGACAGAAGTTACAGCGAGCAGAAACAGTCTTTCACTATATCTTCAACTAGATATTTCAACTTGCTTTGAAACTGAATTTATGCCAGATAAGAAAAAGGGCTGAACATCTTAAAATGCGTTCAGTGCATAAAGAATGCTCTGTAAGGACAGGGTACTCACTTCAATATTTTGCCCTGGTGTTCATTTCCCATAGGTTTTTTTTTTTATGTAACTTTTTAAATATTCTCACAGTAACTGATATTTGAAAGTTAAAAGAATGATGGTTTTATCCAAACATATTAGTAATTTTTAATATTTTTAATGTATGGAACCCTAGCTATTTTCAGGCAAGCTGTGAGTGTTTATAGAGACTCTACATACACAGGATCCTATATAGCATATATTAATTTTTTTCCTTTTAATATTAGTTCTGAACCCCATACAAATATTTCACAAAGCATCAGGGATATATAAATCCAAAGCTGTAAATGACAAAGTTGTATTTATGATTGTTAAGAATCTGACAATATGCATCATTGCCCAGTAGCAGATAGAAGTTTTTTAAAGAACTACTTAAGAGTTAAGTAAGGAGTTTTTTAAGTATTTACTTTATCCTTGACAAGGATGCTACAGTACTGACATTTAAGATATTGTTGTACTTTAGCACAGATTGCCAGAGTTTGCTGCAATATAGAATTTATATTCTTCAGAATAATTGGATTTTATTTTTAATGACCTGTGTCCTTCAAATTGGAACAAAAGGTCGAATTAAGTTAAAAAAAAAAAAAAAAAAAAAAGAAAAAAGAGAGATAAATAGAATTCCAGTTCTGAAAATGTCATTTATTTTTTTTAGCTTGAATTTATCTGCCAGGTCCCCTACCTTCAGATACTTGAAAAGGCAGGCAGCCTGGAGTGGTGAATGTTTGAGGTGCCAAGAAACTCCTGCGTGAGTTCCTGCACACTGTTTCGTTCCCAAAGGGCTGGAAAGCTAGTCAGTGAGGTAGGTGCCTGTGGGCAGATGTTTCTATGATGGCCAAGGAAAAACAGCAGAAGGCCAATCAATCAGTTAACCTGCTCTCAATCAAGATTCAGAAATATACGTGCATCCCTGTAGGACCCTTTAATTCTATCATACTATTATTATGCTACAGTGAGAAAGGTTCAATGAGTATTGGGATTTGATCTTTGAAAGCTGACCTTTGTGATTTCTGAAGCAAGAGGGACAGGTTCGATCCTTTTCTGACTATGAAAACTGTTAAGTTCTTTACCAGCCATGGAGACATGAAAATACTTACTATTCATATAGGGCTGTCTAACCCTTAAGTCATTACCAAAGTTGACATCCAAACCTAACCTGAAGACACATTACACATTTTACATGTGGAAGGAACTAGATAGAGCAATGGAATCTGGTAATGCCTCAGTTGCAGAATTTATTGTCCTTTCAGATGAAATAGTTACAAATATACAATGAGTGGACAAGTGAGTGCTGATCTCTTGGCTATACTTGAGCATTTATTGAGCTCCAGAATGCCTAAGTATGATTCATTGTCCAAAAAAAAAAACCCCTCACCATTCAATACAGAATTATTGTCTCCAGGAAAAACAGCAACTAAGCAAAATGAAAATGAAATGTTTTGGGTACTGTTTATGTCCTAAAATAATGCACTACCCAATATTTTGCTTCCAGTGAAGCAAGTCAGGAGCTAGATGAGCCAATGAGCAACCTTTCATTCAAATTGGCTTTGATTCTCCAGGTTGCTGACAAGGTCAAACATGCTCACTTGCCCGTTTTCAAGAGCACTAAATGATGGCAGACACTTTCTTATGGTGGACACCTTCATTGGCACCTTTTCTATGTGGAAAGAGCTACATGCAGCTCTGATTATGAAATGCTGTACCACTCTGTAAAGACATTGGGACCTGGAGTCACAGCAGGGAGTAGCAAGGAGGAAAAATAGCTTCAGAACATTTGCAGAACTGTATGGCAGTCTCTTCAGCTTCCTAATATTTTGAGAAAATGTATAAGAGAAAGATACTGTACAGTTTGGAAGTAGTGTAGTGCAGAAGCCAATGGCTTAGGTCTTTAAAATTAGACTTGATTAATTTCCAAGCATCAGGGCCTGGTTCCATCCCATCTAACTTCACACTTTTTAAAATGGTGCCTAAATAAGTATCATAATTTCTTATAGGTTACCCCTAAACTCAGTGGGAAAAGTGGAAACATTTCAGCTGCCTTCTGGATATTACCAGCCTGCTTCTCTGACTGCAGCATAAGCATAGGATCATCCTAATTTAGCATGCTAATTGAGGTTTCTCATACAAGAGTGTAACACTGGGTAGATTAATCCAGGTTCTTGTTGCCACTATGGATTTCACACCTACGTGTCACATAGCTACCTATACAGCACACAGAAAGAGATAATGTCTCAGAAGGGCAGTTCAAAAATATCAAAGGTTATGTGAGGAACTGCCAAACAACAATGAAGGTGCATAAAGGCACACTAGAGGAGATGGCAATGGTGCCACCACAACACAAAGATGAGAGACCACATCTGTGTTCCCAGTTTGAGAAGACTCAAGCCCATGTCCTCTGCTTCCTGGCAGAACGTCCCATCCATCAGGGTGCAGAAAGGGCAGGGGGGCTGGGGAAAGGGGGCTTCACCCGGGTTCTCATGGCTTAGAGTCAACAGAAAGCCAAGCCAGGAAAAGCTTGATGCCAGAAGAGTGAAAACAAACCAGGGACTCTGTAGCTTAGTGACTGCACTGCAGCTCCATCAGAGGTTACTTGCAGAAGTGCATCAAAACTGATGGGTGGGAAAGGGTTTCTGCTTCCTCTAACTGTCCTCCAGAATTTTGCATAATTTTATTAATTAAGCCAGAGTCCAAAAAAAGACTCTGCAATGTAGAATTATGCTAATAGCATAGGGACCTCCTCATACCTCATATGCAGCAGCCATTTTTTTAGTGCTCTCAAACCACAGGGTGCTGAGTTATGAGGAACTGAAAACTGGCAGCATTTGGCAACACTGTACCTTAAGTTTGATTTACGTTTCCTTTACTTCAGAAATAAAGGGAATTTAGCAGTGATAAATGGTGACAATGTATCAAGGTCTGATTTTTTTCTGGAATTCTCTTTGTTCTGTAGAATATTGTGAGAAAAACTGCAATTATACAGGTTTTAAACATTGCCTGCAGTGAACAGCCTTTTCAAATATTAATGAGAACACATGCAGAAAGTAAATTTTCAGGCAGAAGTTATGATTGGGCTAAAATGAAAGAAAATAATTCTTTTGCTACAAACAATGAACAAGCTGACCATCTTCCACAGCTTATAATAAATAAATCAAATAAGCAAATGTATTAGATGACTGATTCAAAAAATATTATTTAGGAATAAGTAGAAAACCCAGGTAAATAAGTTCATAGTACATGAAGTGATATATTACTCCTACTAGCAAATGAACCATGAGAAAGAGTTTACTGTAAAAAACAGGTTCATATGCTAAGGAAGCATCATGGCATTGAATCAGGACAGCAATGGCACATTGCACATAGTGCCAAACTTGCTCATGGTAGTGTCACAGGTTAGGGCATCTATATGAGCTACACCAGCTCATTTAGCCTCTTTGCTTTTCCTACAGCTATAGAGCCTGGGATTCCAAGTGACTATTTGGTGAAACTACCAAGAATATAAATTTCATGGAGCAGCTGCAGGGACTACATTTCCTTTCAGAAGAGCTGGAGTTACTTTTTTTTTGAAATTTCATACATTTTTATTTCAGTCTCATTTGGACTGGACAGGTAGTCCTGCTTTCTGGCCAGCTATAGCCTGTAATGGCACTTTGGAATACATCAGTAGTTCCTCTGCTTTTTACCAGTACAGGCAACATAAGGTTTTGAAGGATATGAAGGATAATGTAGGTTAAACAGATTATTCCCATGCCATTTATTGAATAATAACCTGTAGAAAGAGTTGATTTATTATAGAAACACTGTGCAGTCTTATTCATTTATTTTATTTATACCATTTTGTTAATCCTTGGCTACTGTGGGTGAATACAAAAGATAGTTTGGGCATCTCTATTTTAATGTTGACATGATTACATGTGACTGCAGTGAGTGAAGTCAAGGGAAAAATGTTGCTGATATTAAACAAAAGAGAAATTCCTCTAGCAACATCTGGGATAAAGTGAAGATTGTGTAACTTAGAGCTGCCCACGGTCACAATGAATTTTCATTCTGTCTGCTAAAAACACTTGATCACCCTGTAGTGAAGTTTGTGAATCCTGCTGGGCTCTGTAGAGTCACTACAGAAATATTTAGACATTTATCAGCATGCTTCATGGAGCCCAAGATCTAAACTCAGCAGAGACCCCCCCAACTGTGATTACCATCTTCTGTAACTCATTGTAATACAGAGAACCAGATTTTTTTGTTACTTCACATTGTTTTAATAATGCTGATGCAGTTTCATGTGTTATAGCCCTGCAGATGTCGATAGCTGCACTGAAACTTGGCTTTCTAGAGCACACTCATTTATATTTCGCAATATTAAGAGGTACTTCCCTGGCTTTGGCCCAACAAGTTGTGTTATTGTAAGGAAAATCCCATTTGCTCATATTTTTTTTCTGTTTTGGAGCTATTTTATGAAAGTACACAGTTTCAGAAAAAAGTACTCTACCATGAAATTAAAAGAAAGGGAAAAGTATCATGGAAGGAAAAATAAATATTTCATATGCTAAACTGCATGAATTTTGAATAAAGACATTTTGCTTTGAAAAAAAACACTGAAAATAAATCTGAGACAACTATTTTGTAGTGTAAAACCAGGCACTTTATTGGTGCTATCAAAATAATTTGTCCATGGTCCTTGGTTGAAGAGTTAATTTGTTCCTTTCTAGGGAACAGCAAACAATGTGGTAGAAAGGAAGGATGGAGAGGGACAAAATTCAGTGATGCAAAGCATGCTGTGCATAATGCTTTATATTTTAGTGGGTTGTGTAGCTTGTGAGTTTATGGCATGACAGCAAAACTGAATCCCTCAGTGGACACTGGAGAGACGTTGCTCCTTTTATATATCTTAGCAAAACACTTTGAAAAAAACCCAGAGGCACTCCAAGGCCACTGAAGTTAATCATGAGAACTGTATGAACAGTCAGTCTGTTCCAACCAATCTGCCTCAGGATCACTCTTAAAGCTTTTGGCCTCGCTACATCAGGAAAAAGCAGATATATCCAGCTCCTGCATGGGAGCTGAGGACTGCATGAAGGCGGGGCCTCACATTGTTATTCTTTCCTTCACATCAGTGAAGAAGAGATGGAGAACCTTTGAGCTGACTAAAGCTGCAAAGAGTCATCAGATATACATGTCAAGGAAGGACAAAAGTCCCAGGAGGGTTGCTGGGTGGTTTCACTTGCAGGGTGGTTTTACTTGCAGCATGGTTTTACTTACTCCAACATGAAATTGGGATAGTCAAGGCTGGAGGTGCTTCTGCAAAGCAGGTTTGTATTAAAAGGACAAAAAAACCCTAGCAATTGTAGTCAGTGAGGTAATATTTTCATAGTTCGTAGAATCGTACCATCATAGAAGCTCCAGAGTTGGAAGGGACCCACAAGGATCATTGAGTCCAGCTCCTGACCCTGTATAGGACAATCCCGAAATTCACACCATGTGTCTGAGGGCGTTGTCCAAACGCTCCTTGAATATTGTCAGGCTTGGTACCATGACTACCTCCCTGGGGAGCCTGTTCCAGTGCTCCACCACTCTCTGGGTAAAGAACCTTTTCCTAATGTCCAACCTAAACCTCCCCTGGCATATCTTCCTGCCATTCCCTCGGATCCTGTCACTGGTCACCAGGGAGAAGAGATCGGCACCTGCCCCTCCTCTTCCCCTTGTGAGGAAGCTGTAGACCGCGATGAGGTCTTCCCTCAGTCTCCTCTTCTCCAGGCTGAACAGACCAAGTGACTTTAGCTGCTCCTCATATGGCTTCCCCTCTAAACCCTTCACCATCTTTGTGGCTCAGTTCTCTCCACATTTCTCATAAAACATGTCAAAATTCATTTTTTTTGTGAAAAACTCAAACCTGTTGAAATCTAGTTATATATTCTAACCCTGGGGCTGGGAAAAGTCCAATAATGAACAGGTTAGGGGTAAGCTAACAAGAACAAGAAAGTTTCCTTAATAACCTGTTGCCTCAGTGCTCGATTTCTTCAACAGTTATTCATAGTCAAGGAGCCAACTTTGTGCAGTGTCTGATCAGCAATACGCAGACATAAGACTTCTGCATTACATGGGAACCAGTTTCTCACTCATCTTAAATGTACAGTCCTCTTAGGTACTCTTCTAGTGGCTACAAAAGGTGGACTAGGAGCAGGGATGATAAATGTCATTACTCTTTTTAGATGGAAGATGGAAGAGATTAGAGTCAAGCTTGCTGAGGGGAGAGATCTGCTAACCCACACACTGTCTCAGGTGCTTTGGAGCACCTGAAATGGCCTCGGTGCCTTCATATGGAGCCAGCCTCCTCTCCAGACACTTCGCTCATTTGTAAACAGTGACATTTAGACACCTCTGTTTAGCTGTGTTAGACTAAACACTCTACTTCAACATAGAAGCTTAATGCCATTGTAAATATTTGACAGCATCTCTCCTCTCTGGGCCTTCAGCAGCCTTCCAGTAGGATTCAGGCCCTTCACGCATACAGTGTGAGGGAGGTGACTATGTTACAGCATTTGAATTGAGCCTCTTGCAGCTGGTTGGCTGAAATACTCACTGATCCCATTAGCTGTATTGACCATTGACTTGTGAATGCTGACGTCTTTTTCTAGTTGTTCAAACGCGCATCTGTAATGCCATGTGAAATGCCCTAGGATGTGAGAGCTATCTGGATGGGACTGGCATATGTAACACAGGACTTGTGGGAAATCAGCTGGAAGCCAGGTGAGCTACCTGATGCAGAGCAAGTGACACAACTGTGTATGGGCTGCTGAATCATGCTTTCAGGTGGCTTCATGGGGAGCTAAACCCCACGAGACTTGGCAAGGAAGAAAACAATACCATTATTATTCAAATATCTTTTGGTGTCCCTTCATGGTCATTGGAAAATTAGACTTTGATCAGCAGTCTCTGAAAACATCCTCATTTTAGATGCATAGTTTGGTACAGAAGATTGGTATCTCTGAGAAACAAAGAATTTTTGTAAGGAACTACGTGATCTTTTATTTGAAATGTTTAGTCCACATTGATATCAATATGAAGGGATTCTGTCTAAAAATACATTTCAAAGTTTCTAGTGTGGCTTATTCAGAATGGCAAAACTAATGAGATCAGCAATACACACTGCAGGATAGAAAATCTTTCATTGAAATGAAGATTAATAATTTTTCTTTTCAAGTAAGTGTTTGAGAAAGTCTTTGACTTACTCATTTTGTATTTGTCAAGCTCACCAGAAAACAGAAAAGCCTTTGGTCAAAAACTGTGGGTCAAATCCAACTCAGAGTGTTATAAAAAGGTAATACCCACTTATTCCCTCTTTCTTCTGTAGTTCACCTACAATTTGCCTAGAGGCCTGATCTCAAATTGGTTGCTTCTTTGCTTTTTGAATCTGCATCTAGATGAATCTATTATGATTTTTTTTTATGTTGAACTAGCGTGCATTGTTCAGATGATAAATTGAGTTGTTTTTCCTGTTTAATATTTTAGGATTTTTTTTTTTTTTTTAATGTTCTCAGAGCCCTCTAGGCACTGGAACAAATTGATGAAAAGTAAATTATTAACGTAGATTCAGTCAGGCATATCTAATCAGCCCAATTTAAAGTCATTATGTCTTATATAAACCAGTACTGTATATATTTAAATATTTACCATAACAGTTTATGGAGTGACTAGGATGCAGAATACCCAGTCTGTTTTAAAGAGTATCTGAAATGGTGTATACAACTCCAGCAGCTATCAGCTCAAGGTGTCCAAAAAGGGAACAATGAATAGGTGGAGAACAGATTTATTTATGGCAAATTGGGTTGTGGTGGCTCAAAAAGGTCATAATGATCTGTTGTGATGAGGTTAAAAAGCTTATTCCTCTCAGGGCATTTCATTCCGCATTTGAACCTTATCAACCACTTTTTCCAAAATGTGTTTAATGACTGAATGAGAAGCTAGAGAGCATGTAGGGCTTCTTCCTCATTTGTTAAAGCTTACTTGTGACTAACACTGGGTCAAATAAATGGAAAGAAATGAACTGTGTGATAGGATTGTGGAAAGATGCCCATATTTTAAAATTTGGCAAAAATTTCTCATTGATATATTCTAGGAAAGCATACCAGTTCCAACATTTTGTCCTTAGAAAGACATTGCAGGGAAACATGAATACAGATGTAAAACTGCTAATACTTTCTTTGAGGTCTTCTTCAGAAACCAGATTTTTCAGAAGAAGAGGTTTAAACCTGTAGTAGAAAGGATTTTATGCCAATAAGATCTTCCAAGGAAGGAAATCAAAGTTAATAGAAGCTGTAACAAGTCAATTCTGGAATCCTCTTCTGTTTCTCTCTGTGAAATTCAGTACTTCAAAAATATTTTTGAAAATGTTGGTTAAATTTTAATTTTCATATATCAGCTTTAAAACCGAAACAGAAACAACAAATATGTTTGGTTTGTGGTTTGGGAGAATCTCTCCTGGATCCCGCTTTTCCTAATTCCATTTTGGTCTCTTTTTTCTTACCTTTATTTTCTCCTGGAAAAGTGTTAAAAAAAAGAAAAGGAAATTCGTAGCAAACTTTAAAATATTTTTTATAGTTTTCAAACTGACAAAAAGTTGAAAATTATTGAAGTGGAATACCTAATTTATAAAATTATTTCTTCAATAAAAATATAGTTTTCAGTCAAACCATGCTTTTTCTTTTTTCCACAATCATTTACCTCTCTTGAAATACCTAAGAGCTTACCATTATTTAGATATTCCTAACAGAAAATCTAATAAAGAAACAGAATGAGAAATCATTATTAAAAATAAATGTATATACTGGTCTCAAGATGAAGCTTTAAAAACATCTTTTTAGTCCAGAAACCTGAGAAAGATAGATATTCATGGAATATTGCTAATATCTCTGCAATCATAAGTTTTACACATGGTGTAAATCAAGATATCAAAAAGACTTTATGCTAAAGTATAAAACAGTAAAAAGGGATGTGAACCCTCAGATTTATGAGAGATTGATAACATGAAGGAACTGAAAGGCTGTCAAAACATCAACAGCTATCCTTTGCCTTCCAAGTGCTATTAAAAAGATAGAGCAAATTACATGGCTAAATAAATCCAGCACACACTGGAAGGAAGACCTCTACCACTTAGGATATGATTATGTTTTGCATTAGATGACTTTGCTCAGTCAATAAGGAAAAAGTTTTTCATGCTGAAATGTGGTAGTGGCTAATCAAAATATTGGCAAGCTCTCAGACTGAAATATCAGCTTCATATGCAAATTGTAGGAGAGTAAAATTATTAAAAGATATTTTTTAAAGATACTAATGAAAATAATATTCTTACATGTCTCTTCTTCTCATTAATGGGACATAACAGATTTCTTCAACTGTCTTCAGGATTTAGCTGGGATTGTGTGGTTAAACCTGCAGGTTCTAACTCTAATACTTTCTCTTCCCTGTATTTTCATATCCAGGTACTTGATTTTAACATTTCAGTACTCTATTTGTATTGTAATTGTTGATTGAAAATAAAAATATTAGCAACTAGTATCCCAATTTAGGAAAACATGTTTATAATTTTTTGTTTTAAGACAGCATCAGCAAATCATACTCAAGTGTTTGAAGTTCTAAATTCCTTTCCATGTTCATCTTTGTACCATTTTCCTGTAAAAAAAGAATAAAACTTTTGGCACTTTTGACACAATACCTGTTAACTGAGTTTGTGTACTGCAACATATGGAAGCAGTAGTATTTTAGACACCTTATACCATGGGAGAAAAGAAGCTGGCTTTGGATTTCATGTTATGAAAAAGAAAATACACATCCTAGAGATTTTAGAGTGGTTGGGAAGGACTCCTCTCACCTAAAAACTCTAAGAATTATTTTTCTAGGAGAATAAGGCCTTTCCCATGGAACGTGAAGAAATGGATGTAGCTCTGGAGCGAGATTCATGCCATGTGCCTTAGCTACCTATTTAATCCTGCTCCAGAAATGTCCATCCTCCTCCTATAGAAAGTTCCTAAATGATGTGGCTTAGACTCGGTTAGCTGAAATGATTTTATTTACTGTTTTTCATTTTTATAGTGTTTTGTTGTTTGGGGTTTTTTTCAAGTAAGAACTGAGTAAAGATGGCTATGAGATATTAAGATGACAGTGTTTTTTCCTTTGCAAAATAAATTGGCAGCATTACTAAGATTTAGCCCATATTGGGAAGTAAATGGTTGCAGTGACTGGCAGTTTATGGAATTGAAAGGGATTTCTAAACACCACCTGTTTGCATACTTTTTGGTGGATGCTTTGCTGAATTCTAAATTTACGCATGACCGCATTTTTAAATTCACGCTTCAGTGATGATAAAAATCATGTTGGGATATTTATAGGAGAGTGGTTGGCTGTGAAGAAGTTCATGAATCTTTCCTTGGCCAAGCGGAGTTAACAAACTTGGTTGTGTTCTGCCACACCTCCAAGAGATTTGGGACTTGAAAGCAGATACTTGGAAGGGGAAATATCAATTGTTTCTGAAGCCAGACCAGGTAACAGGAAAGCATAAATGGAGACAGTCTTTGGAGATGTTTTTGAAGTCTTATAATGGTAAAATTTCCCTGTTAACGTAGAAAGTTCAACCTGAGCAAGTAAACAGCTACTCTGAAAGCTTTCAAAGACAAGCATATCTCTCAACCAACAGTAAAAAGACTTTAAACAATTCTTTCAGGAGGATATTTTATTTACTATTAAGCACCAAAAGCTTACATAAATATTAGAGACCTGTGGAAGGTGACTGGGTCCCACCTGTAATTTCCTGCAAACCCACAACTGTTACAAACTACCCACAAATCACAGATCAGAAGCAGAATAAGTGCTAGGTCTGTTTGTTCTCCAAATTAGGTATCTGAGAGACAGACATAACATAAGACTTGACACTAAACATTTCAGAGTGAGCAAGTAATTTCTTCTAGACCAGGTAGGCTGTGTGCCTGTGAAATAGTAAAAAGTGCTGCAGTTTCTCTCCTCATATTTCTGGCTCTTGTTTATTAACAAAATATGAGAAATAATTAAACAATAGATTGGCAAAACTGAGTTTCTAATTGCCTTGAGAGTTTGTGCATCAATCTTTTACCAAGAGAATTATTATAATCTCAGTCAATTCTTTCAGGTTGCTTGGACAGGGCATTCAATGTCTTAAAATGAGTCACTCTGACAAGCACTGAAAAATTAAACACGACTCAAAAATAAGCAACGTTGTTGAGGGGAAAAATGTAATTTCATAATTTGAAATTTAAAACTACATTTCATTCCCTTGGAAGAAGACAGGTCTGTGGGTCTGTCGTGGTTTAACCCCAGTTGGCAACTAAGCCCCACACAGCCGCTTGTTCACTCCCCCATGGTGGGGTGGGGGAGAGAACCAGAAGGGTAAAAGTGAGAAAACTCATGGGTTGAGATAAAAACAGTTTAATAGGTAAAGCAAAAGCCACACACACAAGCAAAGCAAAACAAAACAAGGAATTCATTCACCACTTCCCATCGGCAGGCAAGTCTTCAGCCATCTTCAGGAAAGCAGGGCTCCATCACGCCTAACGGTTACTTGGGAAGAAAAATGCCATCACTCCGAACGTCCCCCCTTCCTTCTTCTTCCCCCAGCTTTACATGCTGAGCATGACATCATATGGTACGGAATATCCCTTTGGTCAGTTGGGGTCAGCTGTCCCGGCTGTGTCCCCTCCCAGCTTCTTGTGCACCCCCAGCCTACTTGCTAGTGGGGTGGTGTGAAGAGCAGAAAAGGCCTTGACTCCGTGTAAGCACTGCTCAGCAGTAATGAAAAGATCCCCGTGTCATCAATGCTGTTTCCAGCACAAATCCGAAACATTGCCCCATAGTAGCTACTATGAAGAAAATTAACTCTATCCCAGCCAAAACCAGCACAGGGTCCTTAATGGGTGAAACAAACAACAAAAAAAGACTGATATTACAAGTCCTTTGGAAGGCCAAAGGCCAGTTTAGATTAACCCCAAAAGCTTTATTGTTTAGGCAGGGTCCCAAGAAAATATAATCCATGTAAGTCTCACTTTAAAAACGCAGTCCTTGTCATATTTTCTCTCCCAGAACAAACAATTAAACTTACCCTTGTAACCCAGCTACTGGAAGCCCAACTGCTGAAAATATTTGAGCAAATCTGACAGGAGAGGTAAGAAAGTTTGTTTACCTGTGAGTTTTCATTCCCTCTGTATTATTGAAGGGAGTGTTTGGAGGTTTCTGCCTTGGAAGATCAGAAAGCTGACAGCAAAAGCAGAGACAGTGCATTCATTACCATATTTTTGTGAGGTCTTTTGCTCTTGTATTCTTCCTGCAGTTCTTGAAGTGCACAGATGAAACACTGATATGATTCTCTGCTCATCCATACCTTTTTGCAGTGCCAGCCCTAGAAAAATATGCAAAAAACCCTTCACAGTCCTTGTACATATCAGGTTGCAGCAGCTCTATTTTTTTTTCTGAGTCCCTATTTTATACCACTTACAAAAGGTGTGGGAATGGAAAAGAAAGAGAGGAGAAGAACTAGGGTGGTGGTGGGAAATATATTCCCTTCCATACACACTGTAAACATGCATAAAAACTGGGAATGATTAGGTCTTACAGTAGTAATTCTTCCGTCTATAAGAAGAAAAGACAATCCAGTATCTGGGCTGTGAAAGGATTACATGTAAGTTCTATACATTTAACTTGACAATCATTAACATTTTTTAGACCCAAAAGACTTTTAGTTACTAGAGTTGAATAAACTGTACTAACGTTTGGTCTCACTGCAAGTTATTTGGAAAGTGGTTACTTGGCCAATAGCTTCAGTTGAGATACTGACTAGCAGATCACAACTCATGTTATTAAAATAGGCTGGATGAACTCAGTATATTTCCTGAGGGGGCTGATTTGATTGTTTCTAGTGAGCCAAAGGAAAGATCCTAAAGGAGACTTGGAGCCACATTGTGTTCTCCTATTTGTTATAGAAACTGAGGGTGCACAGAGCCTCCAGCTAGACAGAAGAGGAGACTATACAAAACGACGTGGGACCTTATGCTGTGCCAGCTAGTACTAATGTGATAGCTTGCCCAGAAAATTTGTAGCTCACTTTCCCAGGGCACCAGATCTGAATTTTAAAAACTAATTTTAGAGGGTCAGTTCCACTGGGTCTCTGACAAGCTCCCAGTGCAAGACAGCAGATTGCAAACCGCTCATTCAGAGCCTGGACTTCCCTGGCAGGAAAGGGAGATTGCTGCCAAAGAGTAAAACTAATAAATGCCAAATAGTGAATGCTTGAAGAACATAAGCCTCTCTACACAGGTTTGTGAATTAATGTCAGTGGCCTCTCCCTCCTCCTGCACACCTGGTATTTCCCCTAGAACAACTGTCTTATATTGCTGCAAACAAAATTTTCTAAATAAAAGAGGAAGAAGTGTTAGCAAATTATCTGAAAGATATTTTTTTTTTCTTTTTGCTTTCTCTTATATTTTCAGACAACTATTCCCTAACTGTATTCCCTTCTCCAAATACTTGAATACCTGCACTTATAGCAGGATTTGTGTGGTATTAGTTGAAGGAAAAAATAATCATTCAACTAGTCCTTGCTGGTTCTAATACAGGGGGATTTGCATCATCCACCGACAAAGACAGTTATAACCTCCAAACCCATGAGTTGAGATAAATTTCTTGCTATTGTTTCTATTATAGTCACAAGACTTCCCAAACTTGGTATACCCGATTAATGGTTCTCTTTTATTTAAGAAGGGCTGCATAAAATGTTCTTTACTTGCTGTGGAAGGTTTGTCCCATGATAACTTGCATTTGAGTGTGAGGAAGCAATCAATCAAAAATTAATCTCTAGCAGCAACAGATTAGTGGAGGCAAATCAAATGAAAATAAGTTGTCTTTTGAGTGAAAAAAACATACTAAAAATGCACCTTTTCAAGCAGAACAAGAAACATTAGTAATTGGCAAAGAGTATTCTCATTTTAAGACAATATTTCTGTTAAATGTTTGAGAAGTCTAGCAATTATTTTTTTCTGTATTAACATAGCAACATATGCTACATGATGTAATGCAAGGGTAATGCCCAGGTAATCTATAATCAGTGTCAGAATTTGGTATAAATGTGAATGCTACAGCATTGTCTCCCTTACAGTTATTATTATGACAAGATTTCAATACAAAAGTTCTATATATAAGTGGAAAAATATGTACTAATTCTACTTCCTAGATATAATTCTTTTCAAGGATTTTTATCTTGCCTGAACACCTTGCCAGATGGTCATTGGTTTCCTGATGAGGCACAGAGTTCAACATTTAAAACAAATGTTCATACTTTTAGATTTAGTTTATAAATACTTTATAATAAATACCTTCATAGAATCCAATAGACAAATAAACACCTTATAAATACTAATAATTCATGCTAAAAAAATGTAGCATACATCTGTATGGTGAATAAAAAAAGGAAGCTGATTCTCTTTTATTATTCTTTAACTTCCCTGTTGCCCCTCCTGGCTGATCTAGGAGATGTGGTAAGCTTTAAGATACGTTCTCAGGCTGTCCTTAAAGCATTCTATGCTTTTTTTGCCTCAGTCTTTAATAATACTGATAGACTGTGGGCTGCTCAGTCCTCTCAGTTGGAGGACCACGACTACGGGAACAGTGATCTTTCCGTTGTGGACACTGAAGTTGTAAGGGACCGGTTGTATCAGTTAAAAGTTCATAAGTCCATAGGGCCTGATGGGATTCATCCCAGAGCACTGAAGTAGCTAGCAGAAGTTACAGCAGGACCCCTCTCAATCATCTACCAAAGGTCTTGGGAGTCTGGGGAGGTCTGCAGCTGCATTCTGGGGTGCATTAAACACAATATAACCAGCCGGTAAAGAGAGGTGATTATCCGGCTGTATTTAGCATTGGTGCAACCTCACCTTGAGTACTGTGTGCAGTTCTGGGCCCCACAATTTAAGAAGGATGTGGAGGTACTTGAACGCATCCAGAGGGCAGCAAAGCTGGTGAAAGGGCTGGAAGGAATGTCCTATGAGGAGAGGCTAAGGACCTTGGGCTTGTCTAGTTTGGAGAACAGGAGGCTGAGGGGCAACCTCATTGCTCTCTACAGCTTCCTGAGGAGGGGAAGTGGAAAGCGAGGTGCTGGTCTCTTCTCCCTGGTATCCAGCGAGAGGATGCGTGGGAATGGTTCAAAGCTGTGCCAGGGGAGGTTTAGGCTGGGCATTAGGAAGCATTTCTTTGCTGAGAGGGTGGTCAAACACTGGAAGAGGTTTCCTGGAGAGGTGGTGGATGCCCTGAGCCTGTCAGTGTTTAAGAGGCATTTGGACAATGCCCTTAATAACCTGGTTTAACTTTTGGTCAGCCCCGGAGTGGTCAGGCAGTTGGACTAGATGATCGTTGGAGGTCCCTTCCAACTGAAATATTCTGGTCTACTCTACTCTATTCACTCACATTCACTCACCTTTGCTAGAAACAATCTGATTGTAAAAATTCTTTCTGGGAACATGGACACTTTTAATTATACACTATTGCCAGAAAAGGAGGGCCTTCTTCAGCGTTTGGGACAGAGTTATGCTATTAGACATGCAGTTCTGATGCATGCTGATTACAGAAGCTGTGGGATATGTAATTTTAGGGAATGATTAAGGTTCCCTCTCTATCTCTTCCCAGAAAAAGGCCATATGTCATCACATGTCATCACAGAAACTGTACTTTATCAATACATACAAACTATGCAGGCAGTAAAAATGGTCTTGCTTTTGGTAATATCAAAAAGTACAAAGCTGTAGAGAAAACCAGGTAGATATCAACAGTATCTCTTCAGTTTGTCTCATGCTCCAAACAGAATGTGTAATATCCCATATTAAGTTGGTTCTCGACAGTAGATTTTAGATCCAGACAAAAAAGCCCCAATATCTGCCACCAGGCAGAGCTTGAAGGGTTCTCTTGGAACCAACGGCAAAATACTCTGGGTTTAGAATCAGCTGCCTGAGGTAAAGCGATTTCTGTTGCTACTAATGTATATAGTGTTTATGCATATACATCAAGCCATAAGGTGTATATGGTTTGTTTAGTTTTTCAGTCAACAATACCAAGTCATAGGCAGTTCTTAGATAAGAAAAGTAGCATGAAAAGTTAATTATTCATGCATGGTAATAAGTTTATAAATTAGTGGAAAAGAATACTTCCTTTGTGCAGTACCAGAAGACAATTTTTTCCAGAAATGTTTTATCTGTAGAAACTCCAAGACCCAAGAAACAGAACTTCAAAGATAGTTAGGTACTTAACCAACCAGTCAGCTGCCTGAGAGAGGCAGAAGCTCTTAAGATCTTCCTCTCACTGAAAGTTAAGTGTCTAAAAGTTAGCATCTAGTTTAGTTTAAGGAAGCCATGATAGAACTTTCCATTGCCAATGGAGGTAATGAGGCATCCTTGGAGGACTGTTCATCTTGCCTGTCGGACAGATAGTTCTCAGTATGGCAGGAGTCTTCCTGTGGAGACTTTTATTTATTTTTTCCCCTTCATTAACTATAAAGGAAACTTTTTAGCAGATAGATTAATTGACTCACACCTTGAACCAGACTAATTAATGCCATGTCTCACCAAATTAAATGTTTTGTCCATTCCTAGATGTCTTGGAAAAAAATAAAATCCTTCACTTTCATGTCAGTATTCAAGCAGTGTGTGGAAACTCTTAACTATAAAAGACAAGTTTTCTCAGAGAGGGAGGCAGGCGTTGCCGATACAAACCAGGAATTAAATGAAGAGTAAAATGATACAACTTTGGTAAATATGCAACTAGTGGGGTCTGAAATGTTACCCTCTCTTTTGACCTCCACTCACAATATTTTGCTTTTTGCCAACGCCACAACAAGTGTAAGACCTGTGTTCAACACCCCACTCTAAACGAGGAACTACAAAGCCGTTATCATGACTCTGTTGAGACAGCTGTAAAGGATGTATCCGATTCTGGCAGGATCTATGCATAGCTGGAAGATTAAGTCCACAGTTTCACATTTTCCCAGGTAATTGATTAATTACCTTGTGTTTCATCAGTATTTTGGAAAAATAATCAGTTATTTCTTGTTCTCCTGGTTTTCCTCCATGTGATCTCAGATTTTATTGAGGAACTAATTTAATCAAAGTAGTAGATAAGAACAAGCAAATAGGAAGCACATCAAATATATTCAAGAAATGAGAATTTTACTGAAATTAAATTTGTCCTGAACAGCAGGAAATCTCTTCATGAAATCATATTTTACCCATATTTAAAAATAATCTATGCATAAATTGGTCTGTATTACATTCAGGAAAAAAAATGCATCTTGTTGCATCTTTAATAAGATTCCTGCTAACTTTCACAATATCACATTATTGCAAGCAGCACAGAAATGTAATTCAGTTTATGCAACATTCAAGAAACATCAATATCAGATTGAATAAGTATATTATAAAGAGATCTGACCTCTAATTAGAGAAAATGAATATAATGTTTAGAGATATTTGAAAGCATGTGTCTTTCCAAATGTTTGGTATAGTTAGTGATCTTTTTACTGATAGTACTGACGGTTTGAGAATATATTTATTTCTGTGTGACAATTATAGTTGTTGTGGGTTAACCCTGGAGGGCAGTTGAGACGCTCGCTCACTTCCTCCTGCCAGCCCCAATGAAACAGGGGAAGAGAAAAGGAAGAACAAAAGCAAGAAAACTTGGTGGTCAGGATGAAAAAAAAAATTGTTTAATAAATGAAGGATAAGTGGAATAAGAGAGAAGAAAACAAAACAAAACAAGTGATGCAAAGGCAATCACTCACCATGTCCTATGGGTAGACCGATGCGCAGCTAGTTCCCAAGCAAAAGATGGCTAACCCTCCTAAAACCCCCTCTTTTCCCTTTTATTGCTGATCATGATGTTATATGGTATGGAATATCTCTTTGGTTAGTTTGGGTCATCTGCCTGGTTGTGCCTCCTCCCAAGCTATTGCGCATGCCCTAGTCTAT
>WAAD01034933.1:0-36272 GCA_013389945.1 Fregata magnificens | reverse complement strand
TCTGGCATAACTTCTATTATGCTGAATTAGAGAGAGTGATTTCTTTGAGCTCTTGGAGAGAGTACTTGTCATCTCAAGTTCTTCTTGGTGAAACATCAAGAGAGAATTATAATTACTGCTTCAGTGGGAGTGTTTGTGTTAAGTTAGAATGTTCCAGAGCACAGAATCTTTTCTGCAGAAACTTCACCTGAATCTTCAGTGTTGTGGATGTCATGTAATGAAAATGGTTCCAGAAGTTAGTAAACAGATNAGAGGAGTGACAATATGGTTATTTGTTATTATTTTTTATTGTAGTGGAGAGATGAGAAGACAAGAGGAAGATTTTTTTTTTTTTTTTTTGCTAGAAAGTTAGAAGTGGATGAAGGATCTTGTGTGAAGAGCATTTTGACCAGACGAAAGAACAAAAAAAGTAGTGTACCTCAGTAAGAGGGAAAATCATTGATACTGTGAGTGGTGCTTCCCTCTTTCAAACTGAAGTGCTACAGGAAGAAGTGAACAAGCTACAGAAGGCAGAAAAATGCCTTGCTTACTGCAGATACAAATTGTAGAGAAGAAAGTGACTTTGTGTACCCTGAAAGAATATCCTGCTATGACGTACTTTTGGAGATGGTGTCGGCACTTTTAAAAGCTTGCATCGATATTGTCTTTTTTCAGATTTCAATTTCATTCATTAAGAAGATAGAACTATATGGCATGACTCTGTCAGAGCTGGGCATATGGTTTTCTGCATTACTTTGTGTTTTGGTATTACTCTTTCTGCCTGTAACTGGAAGCACTACACCTGAGGTTGCTTCACGAGTAGAAATAGATGCTGATTGGGACAGGGTGGGAGAAGAACTAACTGTGATGAAAAAAAACCCAGTTTTTATGTATTCTCCAAAACTGAGCAAAGTTGTAAATACTGGAAGGTTAAATTTGGGCCTCCAGTGTGTGCTGTGAGCTTTTTAAAATGAGTACTCTGTCACTGCTGGGCAGGGAATATGTCCTTGCCATCCTCAGGCGTTTGTGGAAGAAGTCTACTTTTACAAAGTGAGAGGCTTTGTGGGACCTTATCTGTCCTGTTGGATTATCACCACCCTCTGGGGAGAGATGGAGCAGGTCTATAAAGGACTGTTGATTTCCATTTCAGGACAGGCCTTGCAATAGGATGTGAGAGGGAAATACTCTTGGGTCCTTTACAGCCTAATTCTGGTTGAGGGAATAGCCTTATTTTGCAAGCTTCTGTGGTTTGAGATGTGCCCTGAAGGATAAGGCTGAAAGACTTCATTGTAGGATTAGTCCTGCCTGAGCTGAGGACAGCAAGACATCATCTTGCCTGCAACATCTTTGTTAGTCTTGGATTATAAATTTTTGTCATTGTTTAAAGGAAAGTCCCATTAAATGATTTATTTCAAACAGTGGTGCTGTGCAAATGACTAATAGTAACAGATTATTACAACTGGCTTAGTGTTTCCTTTCTCACTTTCACTTGTATGAAGAATATTTCATCCCTAGACACTTTCTTTTATTTTCTGCTCCATAAACCAGCATAGTGCTGAATAGCTGATTTGAGCAAGAAGCACCTTGTTAAAGGTGATGGTAAACTGAAGGTAAAGTCAGGGTAATGTCCTTGCCTCTGACAAAGTGGTCCCTTTTCTTGAGATCGTTATACTATTCTTGCTAAGGCTGGCTTTATTCCCTGATAATTGTAAAGCAGAATTATTTCTGAGGAGTTGAGATTTTTGCCTTGGAAATAATTTAAACTGAAACGAATTTCAGGTAGGAATTTTAAAATGAAATCTTTTTTTTCTACGCCCACTTTTATTACAGACGATGACTACTCAGCCTTTGTGTGCAGTGGATGCACGATGTGCTGAATTCTTGCTGTTCTCTTGGTGGACCACAGCCATGTGCCAGTTTTGGCTGCCAGGGGAAGGAGTAAAACTGTGTATTGAGAGAGCTGAGGTGTTACAGGAAGATTACACAGTTACTTAGAGCATGTGTATATGTTTTATCCGGTGAACTCAGTGTTTTATAATTACTGAGCTGCTAACGGTGCTCTGAAATAATAAAGGAGCTGTCTCCATTCTGGACATGGAAAGGCAAAAGCATAGAGGAGAAAAACTGTAAGCATTTGAAGTCATTGGGAAATAAAGATGCTCAGCAAAGCCCTTCCTGTGTCAAACAAAAAATGAGTCTAGAGCTTGAAATAGAACAGGGATGCTTGACTTGCAAACTGCTCTGCTGTGAAGCTACTCTCATTTTCTAGCAAGAATCCTGTTGGTGTCATTATAGTGTTGGTAATAAATTGAACCAGAAAATGTTCATTTCCTGCTTTGCAGTGATTTCCACAGCATTTTCTCAGTTCCGAGTAACTACTCCAAACAAAACATGCCATTTTTTTTTAATCTGGCTCTGTTGGGAAGTTCAGATTTTGACCCTTCATACAATACTTCAGGTTTTTTGTTTTTGGCTGGGTTTGTTTTGGTTTGGGGGTTTTTGTTTGGGTTTTTTTTTCCTCCGTGATTGGAGTGAAGGGACAGTACATTGGAGGCTGTTTTGAATTTTTGTTTTTCATTTTCACAGCTCCCTTACAATTCTTCTGACTAAGAGAAATCTTCAGCCTTAGCTCTGCTTGTACTTGGATCTGTCACAGTACTCATGTTTGATTGTTGCATGATCAGCCTCTCTAGCCTGTATTTCCAGTGGGGTTTACCTCTATCGGCTTTCTGCTTGGGACTGAAAGGCAGCGTATGCAGGGTGACGTTAGATCACAACTGAGGGGATGGGTGTGGGTAGGAACAGAAGAGAAAGAGGCAAGTGAAATGAATCAGACACTTGAAGCTGTGAGGGGTGGGTATGTTGAGAAGAGGCAGGCTTGTTGTCCTAATGATTAGGAGGAAATGCAATTTGTAAAGCAAGATGAGCCAGCGTATGGCAGAAATGGGAAAAGGATTGCCTGCTGGTCCTTACTGAAGGTGCTGAGTCCCTCCAGACCCTCGGGTGTTACCTGGAGTTCGGGGTGCTCAGCACTCCTGGAGATCTGGCCCCAGAGACAGACAGCTGCCATTTCCTGACAGCTCCAAAGAGGTTTGACAAGATCAGCACAAAGTAATACTCTAAATCTTTTCAGACTGCCTGAAATGTGGGTAGACAACTCAGTGCCTTTAATAGCCATTTGTTTTCTGTGGAAGGGGAACAGCTATTTTTGGCTCCTTGCCGTCATTGACCTTTAATACTACGAGGGAAAAGCTATAGAAAAACCAATTTTGAACACCATAGTGTAAGGGTTGCTCACTAAGTACAAAGAAAATTCCCTTTTACCTGGCAATTGCTTAATGTATAGGTATAGCAGCACACTTGGAAGGCTTTAAAAAGTTAGGCAAGATGAGACATGGCAAAAGCCATTTTGCCTGAACATGTTTCAAAATCCCTGCTAAAGGGAAGGTGTACATACGTTGCTCTCAAGAAACTAACTGCTCCTGCATCCTTTAACAACCTCAGTCAGGCTGTGTTTCCAGTGCTCAGCTGGGCTTTGTAGGCTCTCAAGAATGTTTTATGTTACCAGTAAGAATGCATTATCTTTATTCCATATGTTTCCGGTGTCTGCAAATAGGTTGTGATATTGAGGCATACGTGAGGCACAAGCTTTCTGTATGTTTCTTAGCAAACCTTGTGTTTGCTAGTCAAGAGTATTCGTGTGGTTAGAGTGGGCTTACGGTTGTGGTGCCCTCAAGATTTGACATGACTCCTGGCAATTAACTAGAGGCTTCTACAAAGTGCCATTAAATATGAAGATACAGGAGACAAAACTTCTCTTTCTTCCTGAATATAGGTTTACAGCATATTCTTTTAAAAAAGAAAAGAAAAAAAGATGCAAAGATCAAATATCCAAAAAACCACAAAACAAAACAAAAAAAACCCCGAAACCCACCCCTGCAAATCCTGAAAGGCCTTGGACCAGCCAACCAATATATTTCTAGCTTTTGCTAGTCATAAGACATGAACTTACAAGATTATTATGATAACTGCTTTGCACTGTTTTTTTCATGTAATTTTAGCCGTGAGAATCCATTGCTGAAATTCTAAAATACCATATATCGCATTATGTAAAGCATTAATCTTTAAATCTAGCAGAGCTACTAAAATTGTTGGGATTATTAGGCTTTTCTGGTAGCACATGTACTCATGTAGATCTGGTGCTTTCTCAGTTACCAGGCCTTAAGAGGTGTCTCTGATATTATTGACTCTTTATTTTTGATAGGAGAAAAGTTTCTAGCCAAAGTAGTTTTCAAGCTTTGAAGCTTTAAAATAGAAAAGAAAAGGAAGAGACTGGTGCTAATTGTTGGTTTCTTGCAAGCATGGCTTTCCTGCAGTGCAGTTGCTTGCGGGTGTTCAGGAAAAATTCTGGAGATTGTAATAGGACTCCAGAATGCTACAGGAAGGGGAGGGGGGGTGGTGGTTATGTTTTTTGGACAGGTTTTCAGAGTGACTGAATGAGCTAGCCTCCTCTTTAAATGGCAATTTCATTATTTAATGTAAATTTTATGCATTTTTTAGAGAAAACACATTCACCAGTACCTTATTATACTTCTAATGAGGGCCAGATGTGCTTCTTTGCTACAAAACTGAGACCATAATGCAAAAAGGGACTCTGCAGTAGAGTGCTTTGCAACACAAGAGAAGTGCCTTGCCCAGAGAGAAGAGCAGAAGATCTTTTGAGGTTAAGATATTAGCTTCTGTTAATAATTTGAGGGGGGAGGGAAGTGTGGGGATTGGTGAGAGATCATGGGTAATGCCGATTTTGTACGGTACCAATGAGGCAACTGCAGAGTCCTTTATAATTAGCAGAAATGACAGTGCAACTGTCTAAAAACAATTACATTGCAAATAAACAATCTGTGTCATCTAAGTGGTGTTTATTGTCATAATGGAAATTAATTTCAAAAGCTTCAGGCAAAATGAACATAATGCTGCTGAGCGGTACATACCACAGCGAGGTGTTCCTTCTCCTGCAATTCCCAGACCATGTAGCTCAGTTTGTTCTCACGGAAATGAGTGAGTGGCATGCTTTTTCTCTGTCAGTTAGGTGACATGCTAACAGGTAATTTTGATCCATTAGTCTTTACACTGTTGTGCTTTGTTCAGTGGCATGTTAAAAATATGCCGAAGGAGACAGACAGAAATATTTTTTTTAATTACCAGGCTGTGTGCTGCCGTAAGGTGACATGGACTGGGAGAGCGGCCCCTGTGCTTCAGATAAATGAGACCTTAATTTTCAACCTGTTTTATTTCATTGCCCAAGTTATCTTTGTTGCCAAGATAAGAAACTACACTTCTATCGACATTTCTGTACAGCAGGATAGCATATAGTTGCCTGACTAGGATAAATGCATTTAAAAGGCTGTGATACTCCCACGCAGAATGGTGATGTGGGCTATAATGGGAATTGTCAGACTTCTCTCTTTCACTTTTATTGTTCCCATTGACTGTTTACACACACTTGTATGTGGGCTATTTGCCTGCCACCATGTTGTACTCCTAGCATGCATACTTTTAGTTCTGCTACTGTGCTCTTTGAGGTACTGTTTCTGCCGTAGTTGTGGAAAACTTACCGAGGTTGCACGGATGAGACTGAAGACTTGTGATTAAAGGGAACATCTCTGCATTAGTGCCAGATCAGTGTAACTTTAATACAGAATGTAAATCCTCTAAGATCTGCTTTTGAGAGTGTTGCAGACTTCGTAGAGTACTTGTCAGTTGTGAAGAAGTCGAAGTTGTCTTTTGAATGAGATTCATCTTAAGCGATCGTGGGTTTGATTTAACATTACTGAAGTCAGCAGAAATTTTTCAAAAAACCTGATCTGGAGTATGACTGTCTATAAGCCCTTTAATAGCCGATGAAATTCTCTCTGCAAAGATAGAGCTTTCTGTTTCCTCGGGGGTCTGGCTTGATGTATCACATCTGAGGATCGAAATGTTATTCTGATGGTTTCTGCAGAGGGCCATACAATGACTATATATTTCAGTTGTGCATTAAGCTTACTTTAGTTTATCTTGTAAAATCAAGGGAGAAACAGTCAGAATACCAGAACAGGCATGATCTTTGATTAAAATACGGTGAGCCGAGTAGGAGTTGCTCCCTTTTCTTCCTGTGATGCAGAGGATTTTCAATTGGAAACAGTTTAAACTGCAGCAAAGATTAGTAGCTGGGTCAGGATGTATGTGGATAACAGTGTATCCTTTCAGAGAGGCAAACAGATGTTCAAGCAAAAATAAATAAATAAAAAAAAATTAAAAATGACCTTTCCTCTGCGTTAGCTGCCATTAGAAGAGGGGAAGCCTCCTGGGAGAGTCAGAGGGGAAGCCTACAGAAGTGAAGTTTTACTCCAGAGAGAGGCACTCAGGAAGTTCAGAGGTGTCCTGTTGCAGAAATAGCTCCCATGATGGATTGACTGTTTCCTTGTTGCGTTTTCAGCAGGTTTTGAATTTTATATGAGCGTTTTTTGAGAAGTGTTTTCTTTAAGCGTCATGCCTAGACTTCCCCCCATCCCCCATAAATTGTTTGTTTATTTTTGAATGAATACCTTTATATGTAAGACTATGGAGCAGTGAAGCATCGGTATCGTCATAGTAACTAGAACTGCAGCGCTGGCTTTCAGCCAGAAAACATGGTGATTCATGGCTTGAATGTGGGTGTCTGGAAATACATTCTGATTCTCAGGTGAATCAATGAAGTAGTATTTGTGTTTGTATCCCCCTCTCGGAGGTATTTTGAACATCTTCTTTCCCCACATATCCTTTTTTACTTCTACCATTTTAAAAGATAGGAAGGATGTTCCCTAACTACATGCTCAACATCTGAGCAGTAAATACAGCTCTGTGTGGTGAATACTTACTGTTTCTTTTTTTCACTTTAGCTTAGCTTTAAATTAAAAAAGTATGATACCTCTAAGCTGGAATTTTGAAATACAGCAATTTGATTTAATTACGGACGAGCTTGAGAACAGGTTTGTGTACTGTATGTGTGAATGTGGTCTCTGTGTAGGACAGGAGAATGTGATAATTGCAGATCAGGGTTTTCTAAATGCAACCTGAATTTCTATAAATGTTGTTTGTGCCCACACTGAATCCTACGTTTTGTTTATATTTATATATATAAAGAAAGTAATTGCAGCACGCACACACAGACACACAAACGCGGATGTGAACAGCAAGGCTACATTATGGGCACACGTACATTTGGATACTGCTGTTGCTGAGAAGGAGTCCCTCATCTTTGAGAAGTGCCAGAAGTGAAGACCCTGTCTTCACGGGTCTCTGAAAAATGAAAGCAATTTATGAATGAAGATATTTTTTGTTATCTTCGTCAGGAAGAGAATCTGTTGCTTATCTGCTTTGTTTTATTTCTTTGTTTTTAAGTGGCTGCTACTGTGGCCAAAGAATTGTGTTGCTCTGTTTTCTGGCCTTCATGGATTTGTGGGAGTGGCTGGGTATAAGAGGCATTTACTTAAGCTTTGGGAAAGACTTCGTGTATCAAAATTTTTCACCGCTGTCTTTGAGTTAGGGTGCTTTATCAATTCATAAGGAATCACTCCTGTCAGTAATTTAAGACTACAGTGAACTAACTTAATAGGTTTTACAAATTTGAGTGCCATATATTCTTAATGACTGCTTTTCTGTTTAAATCTTCTGTTATTATAAGTAATATGCAGGATGACCTTTTCCTCCATTTCTTCCTACTCTTCTGCTTTTGCCAGCAACTTTGTGGTTTAGGTGATCTATTTTTCTTTTAATCATTTTTGGTTTAGTGGGCTGTGCTAGTCTCCAGATATCTCTTTCCCACAATCAAGAAAAGTCCATTTCGTTGCTAGAGCTGTGGTTTTGCCTTCTGTCAGGAATGTTACAAATTCACATCTCTTGGAGTAGTTCCTCCACTGAGTATTTGTCAGTCAACAGGCTTTGATGTCTGGTGTTTTGGGTTAGTTGCTGCTGAGATCATTTATCCTGTGGAAGTTTGTAGCAGGTTTTTTAGTGCTGCTATGAGTTCCACACCCGTGGTGTAATACTAGTCTTGAAGTTTTAAGTCCCTTCTCCAGCTGTGCATAAATGGGAACGTTGACATCATGGGTTCAGCGGGGCAAAAGATTCAGCATGGGTGTATCTTCTACCCAGCTGCGTGGCGGTACTGAGAATGTGAGGAGAAACAAGAAATTGGCTACACATTGCAGCAAAAATGTGCTACCAGGAGGATTGTTGGGACCAAATATTGGTTTGCTTTCCCATCTCAGAATCTGTTTCAAACCCTCCTCCTTCTGCCTTTTTATTTTAATACAGCAAAAGAACAAATTTGTTCCTTAACACAATTGTCTCATATTCGGAGGCTGATACGTTTACAGCACATACAACTGAGGGAGATTAGGTGTGGGAGAGAAGGGAAAGGGAAACCTCTGTGGCCCTTGTGTGCTTTAAAAAGCATCTCTCTGTGTTTCTAAGGTGCCCTAGAATGCTGCTTCTCTTACGTGAGTTGCTCTGTGTGGGGTTTTTCCACCTTCTGTTAAATTAAATTAGTGGGGCTATTTTTGTTTGGGTTTTTTTTGGTTGTGTTGTTTTTAATATTTTGCTCTAGTATAGATGCTTTTCAACAGGGGGAGAAAGCTGGGTCGGGGTGTTGCCTTGAAGAAGTAGGGAGAGGTCCCTCTGTCTCCCTGCTTTTCCTGTGCTGTGTGCATATTGGCACTTCATTTGCCTGTTGTCTTTTATGAATAGTGTGGATTTTATATCATCATTCCAATTGGGACTGAATGTGGAGGAGGAGGAGAATGAGGTAATGCTTCCTCAAAGGCATCTGTTGCTGCTAGATAACTTAGCGCTGTGCTTCCTACCTCACCTGGTGAAACTGCTGTCTCATAGCTGCCATGGTAAATGTCTACCTGTCACCAATGGCAAAAATTTAATTTTAGATTTTTTTCAGAGTCATCACTGAATGCTGTTTTGTGGCTTTATTGTTTTACTCGCATTCATGAGGATGCCTGTCCTATCTAGAAAATGTTTAAGCAGCCTGCGTATAAACAGGTCTCATAGAGTATCTGACAGCAGCTAGAGGAGATGTTTCCAAAGGATAGCAGCATACTATTTTGACTCTTGAGAAAAGTGGCAGAGTAGCAAGCATTTGTGTACTTTTATTATTTGCCCTTTAGTCAGATGGGACCAAACTAATCGATATTTTTAGTATGAAAGTAAACATTGGAATATAAAATAAACGAGACACAAATCATGGCAATTATTGGTTCTTTCCTGAAAACTTTGGAGATGTTTGATTAACGTGTCTTGTTAGATGCAAACAGACTATTAAACAGCAGAACACGTCATTGGTTAGGAGAAGATAGCGCTTTGATTTCACAATTAGGATAAAGGACAGTATTTCAGGGCAAAGAATGAGCTGTTTTTTCTCCCTTGTTAACCAAATTCGACAGCATAGCAGCTGTGCTGGAAGTAACATGATGCAGACAAGTTCTTCTGCAAAGCTGTGTTTTTTCTTTATCTCTCAGGCCACTGTGTTTGGAATCCACCTGATCCAGCTGTTCAGAGCCTAAATGTAAAGCTTTTTATACTTAGTTCTATAANTGACCTGATGGTGCTACTTAAAATTAGGACTGTTGGGTTGGGTTTTGTTTTGTTTGGGTTCCCCCCAGCCCCGCTTTAATTCTAGGTTAAATTGCCATCTTCACTTCAGCCAGGTCTGCACAAGGAACTTAAGTGTTGTTTTTTCTTGTATTGAGTCCTGAAGTTTTTCCTAACAATGTTCCAGTCACTGGACCAGATTAATAGGGTTAGAAACCTCCTCCTCTGGTAGGACTCATCTGCCCCAACTCATGCATTTAAAAATTGGATGGCTGTGTCTGGGCTTCCTCTGTAGCTGATGCAGACAAATAAGCACCTCCCGAGGGTGATAAAGCTGACCTGTCTTTAATGCTTCCCTTAGGATAAGATTAATTCCCCCCAAACAGTGGTGTCAGGTTTTTTTTTTCTATGGACTATAAATGTAATCTAGGGTTGAGTAGCTTGCACTTAGATTTCTGACACAAATAGTAATAAATGTGTTGCTCAAAAAAAAAAAAAGCATCCCCATATCTCTGAACACTGTTTGCAGGTGAAATATACTTTTTTAAACTCTATGTATAAAAAAAAAAAAATGAGTTCTGGAAAGGCTGCAGGATTCCGTAGCTAATTAATGCTTAATTTTCTCCCCTGTCCTCAGAAGAGATCTTTTACCTCATATTGAGCTCTGAAAGTCTCTTTTGCCGCTCTTGAGAAGAACTGGTGAGACTACAGGGAGTGGGATGTGATTGAAATTGTTGGTGTAATTGCTCTCACGTAAATTGAGATTGTGTTTATAGTCCCAGTTTCTATAGGGGAAGTATGGCAACAGAAGCAAACTAGCAAGCAGAGACACCGTTTTCCTTTCCTTTCATAACCTTCAGTGTTGTGTACCTGTGGGGTAGTCGGCATCTCTGAGCATCCTTTGACTGAAGCGTGCTGCAGAGGAGAGCAGAAGAAGGTGGCGAGTGTAAGTCAGCTTGCAGCCTTCACGCAGCAGCAGGTCTGCAGGCAGGCTTTGCCGTGCTCGAGACAGTGTGGCAAAATTGGCAGTCTCTCTTGTTGAAACAGATTGATTGCTTTTAAAATGGCTGTGCTTGGTTCTTTTCACTTTTTTTGAATCCCAAATACTCACAAAGAAGCCATCACAGAGAAATATAGTGGAGGTTTCTCCAAATGTGCTGGGCCTGTTGGGGCAAGAACTTGTTTTGCCTTGAAACCTAATCCAAAGTTTAGCTAGAGCTGAAGATTAAAGGCAGTTAGTGAATTATGAGTGTTCAATAATTTCTAATGTGTATTACTTTATCTGAGGGGCCAAAGTTCAGTGAAGGTGACTGTGTAACTATGCTGCAGTTCAGTGGTTGGTACTGGGCAAGTATAACAAAGATTAATCACAGGACTGAACTTTTCTTGGTATTAATTTTCCATGCTGGGGTGGGATACATTTGTAGTATCAGTGTTAGTTGGGGTTGGTTTTTTTGGTTTGTGTTTTTTTTTTTTTTCTTCCCCTCAAAATTCAAGATAAAGCTGGACTTTTGGGAGAGGGGGCTGGTCTTGTTTATTAGTATTTTAAGCTGGAGTAGCTGAATTCTCTAGGAGGGCTGAAGTGATACATACCCTTACTGCTGTCTAGCAACGTATATCTGCTGTGTTTTACTCTGTTGCTTTTTACAATGTCTATTCTAGAATTGGAAAGCTGCATGTTTTCCTTTAGTTTTGCAGCCTCCATCTAAACACCTTCTTTTATTCAAAGGAGTAAGTACATCAGAGGGCTTCAGCCATTTTAGTTATCAGGAAGGTATGGGTACTAAAAACATACCAGGGAATCAGTGCGTGGTTACTGAGAATTCAGCTGATATATTTCATTAAGAAAGAAACTCTTTAAGTTGTGACAAGTCAAAACAGTTCTGAACAGTGCAATGTCATTGTTTATGTCTCTGTGTGTTTAATGGATGATTATTTATTTCCTGCGAGTACATTCATGAAGGCGAATGTTTTCCATTTTCCAGCCACAGTTTCAGTTATGCGGTCAGTGTGGCTTGCGTTTTGGTTGGGCAAAATACGAAGCATGATGCTTGTTGAAAACCACATGATCAGTTTGGAAGAACATACTACTTTTCTGTGATGTTGAAAAAGGCAGCCTTTCTGGTGACCTACCTTATGCTTAAGAATTAATGGCACCTGCTCTTTTGCATGTCTGTGAGTTCTGCCATGCCTCAGCTGCTGCATGACATGTAAATCTCTACAGCATAGAATAATAGCTGAAAACTTGATTTGACTTCAGTGAAAGGGCAGTTATGTGCGTATCAGTTGAGGCTTTCTAAGGGTTAGCAAGATAAAAATCTTACCTCAGTTGAGATAAGGGGCTAGCTATAATTCAAAACAGGCAGTGCTAGTTTGGTCAACTGTCACAACGGCAAAACTGCATGGTGATTCAAGCTGGGCATCTGAACATTAAGGATGCTTTTTTTAATAGCCGCTATCTTTAGTAGAAGCCTTTATCCTGATGTGGATGCTACTAGAAGGCCAAAACCCCCAGTCCGTTCTCAGTTGGTGGTCCTTTTCAAGTGTCATTGTTCTTTGCTAAACAAACCCTGTGACAAGCCCTGTGTTTGGGGGTGGTGGGTGGAAGTGCACAAATAAGAAAACAGTCAGAAACAAGAGTAATCTTTATCATTTAGGGGTGCTAGTGGTAAGGAATAGCTGGTACCACAGCAGTGAAAATTGGAAACCAGAGAGGAGTAGTAGAAAATGGTGATGACAGTGATTGCTGCTGCTTCTACTGCTGGTGTAAACAATTAATGCTTTTCGTTTTGGATAAAGCCCGATCAGTAGCATTTTCCAGAAAATGGATGATTCTGATCTACCACCCCTTAGTTTAAGTGCTTCTACAAGCAAGCATACAAAGTATGTTATGATGCACAATTCTTAGAGTGAGCAAGCAGGGAACTACCCTTCCATTATTATTAATTTTTTTAATCCTTGGTTCCTGTCTCTGTAGCCTGTTTTCTTTCCTTGAGGTTTTTTCTTGTTCTAGTGCTGTATTTCTTCTCTGATGTTTTTGTGTTACTGCTCTCTGCTCCCCTTATGTCCATACAATCTTATTTCTGTGGGACAATGCTTTTGATAGAGGTGGATGTTTCAGCGACACCGTTCAGCCAGATGATGTTTACTACTGTGTCTAAGCGGGGTGACGTGGAAGCAAAGAGCAGAAATGGAACCAGATGGCAAACTGCTGCAAGAGCTCTCGCTGCTGTAGGAAAGATCAGCTCTCGCAAGTCTGGCTGCGTTACAAGTTGCTGCAAGGGGGCAAAGTAGTGGTTGACTGAGAAATAGGGCGCATCTGGGGTCATACAGCTGTTCCTGCCCTGCGTTGTGTCTCACTTGAATCTTCTCTTTCGGCTTGTCTGCACTTGCAGTATGTTGGAAGTTAACTTATTCTGTAAATTAACAGAGCTTTCTGCCTTTTTGTGCATGTCCTCTGGCATTTTATGGCACATCCTAGTAGTTTTGCTGGCATGCAGTTCAGCCCAGAGCTAAGTAGGTGTGGACACTTTGGAGCGCAAACCTCTTTGAGAGTTTGAGCTCTCTGAGAGCCCTGCAATGCTCTTCTGCTGGTATCTTGTACTTCACTGATGGCTACCTGGACTGTGTTTGTGTGCTTGTGTGTTCTCCTTAGCTTCATGATTATTTTGACTGGATGTAGCTTTTTTTTTTTAAATGCTGGAATGAATTCAAAGCCTTTCTTTTAAACACCCTGCAAGCTGGAAGTTGCATGTGCCTTATTCATTCACTGCGGTGCTAGGAACTCCCTTTCCTCTGAAAAATACTATTCTCCTGAATTAGAACAAAATTTTCTTGGAACGCAAATGCAAAATGGGTGCAATTTAAACTGCAGGGAGGCAAAAAAGTTCTGTCTGGGCTGTACGAATGACAGCAACCCAGGGAAGGTTAATACTTCCAAGTACTTGTAACTCTGTTTTTACATTGTCAACGACTTATTTCTGCCCTGCCAACTGGAAGTTACTTTATCTGAAGTTTGTCAGGTCAGAATGGTGTCTTACTGCTTTCATTGTATCTCCTCTACTTGAATGTCACCTCATCTACTACTTATTAATTCCATTTCCAACACTCTTCATCCCTCATCTCTTGTCTGGCTTGCCAGACAGCACTGCAAAAGTATCAAGACTTGCTTTCCATTTGAAGTCATTGCAGCTCAGTTCACAGCTAGGCTTTGCAGTATTAGTCAGGAAAACTTTTGGCAAAAGTCTGACGCTGAATTTTGAAGCAGATGTGGCTGTCTTCGTTGAAGGCATGTGTTGGAGTGAAAGCCAGCGGGTGTTTTTATGCAGGTGCTGATACAGATAAGGGCACTGGGAGGGTTTTTTTGCTTTCCTTCCTTACAAAAGATTTCATGGGTTTATTCTTCTTTGCTCCACAAACTGCTGTCTATTTCAAAAGTTACCAGAGAAACAAAAATTTCAAACAAAGGAGAGATATAAAGCACAGAAATGTCATTTAAGTTACAAATTGAAGGTGTAGGGCAGAAAGATTTATCCATTTGGAAATGTACAGTATGCCAAGTTCTCATTAAAATCCTTGTAGGTTTCTTCTGGTTTTCTTTTGTCATGTTGACTATAAAAGGGATTTTGTGATAACTCACCTTCATGGACAAAGAAAATTTTGCAGCAGAGATACGAGTGTCTGAGAGGGAGAGAAAAAGGAAGGCCTGGATATAAATGAGTAAGAAGTTATCCTTGTTTGTTGTTTTTTGGCTAGGGGAATGTCTGCTTGAGTTTCTGAAACAGAACTTTCTTCTATTTGTCCTCACTCCTGGGATTTTGTGTACCACTGGGGGTGGCAGTGGAAGGGGAGGCTGGAAATGGCTGTGTTTTCTTGAGTAAGGAAATAGGAGAGAAGAGAATGGGAGATTGAAAATAAGTACATGTCTCACCAAGGGTGGGGATCTCACCTGAACCTAACAAACTTGTGTTTTATATAACAGCAAAGTTCTCGTTTTAATCATGTGTTCTTTATTCAAAGATTTCTGAGATAAGTAAGTAAAGTAGGGACGTCATAATAGCCCTCTTTGTAGATGAAATGGGGACAAAGGAAAAAAGTGACATGCTTAATTTCATGTGAGGGTTTAATGGCAGAATCTTCTGTCTCTGTCCAAGAGATAAGCTTGAGTGCTACACTCAGTTAATGTGGCTGTGTGGTGGGGTTGGTTTTTTTTTTTTCCTTTCTCTGTAGGTGTCACGGTAACTTGAAGCTAAGGGCCATGAGAGCACTGCTGTATTCAGAATCACTTATTCAGCCCATAGCTCACTTTTTCTCCATTGCTTTTTTCTTTCAAGTATTGGGGTGTAGGGAAAGGGGGGCTACAGAAGACCCTGTTTTGAGGGGAGTAGTGTGCAGGGAGCTAATGGAGATGAAGTTTAGAAGAGCAATGAAGTGTGTAGCCATGTAGGGTTTTGGCAACTGAATGTTTTTGTTTCAGTTTCCACTTTATTACTCTCTTCCTTAGGTAACTCAATGCATCTATTCTTGTCATGTTGTCTGCAAAAAGTTTTTAAGGATGTGTTATAAAGCAAGAACAAATTCTGAAATATAACAGTCTCAGTGCTAAGAAAACAAATTTTAAAACGTGCATTTTTATTGAAGGGAAGTAGAGTTTTTCAGACTATGAAATCACATTTTGTCCTTGTTCTAAGGTTTGAGACAGCCTCTTTAAAATGTTTACCTTGGAGCTGTGTTGGAGAGAATAATATAATGATATACAATGTATTTTTGTCTGATGTTTTAACATAAAAATGGGTTTCTGACTTTTTTAACTTTAGAAATTGCCCTGGTTTCTTTTTTTTTTCTAAGCAAGCCAGTTCATGTATTAAATTGAAATCTGTACAAATTACAGTTAATTATAGTCAGCTCAGAGTGAGGCCTAAAATAGGTCACATACAGTTTGGAATAAGATGCAGTGAAATTATTAAACCTGTTTGGTTCGGCCTAAGATACATTCTGAGGTGTTTCATCTTCCCCTGGCTGCTGTTCTTCCATTTTGTTCTTGTGTGCCATTACCTGCATACCAAGGGGGAAGGCGTGCTATTTACTCTCATAGAAAACAGTTAACATTAAACTTACTCCATTCCTTTGGGTGTGTTGTTCGGTCCCCCCGCCCCCCCGCCGCCCCCCCCAGTTGGGTTTTGGGTCCTGACTTTCAAGGGATATTTCTTCTCCATCCTATTTGGAGGGGATAATGACTGAGCTGCCTTGGTGAGTCAGCAGAATCTGGTTAACCCTCTCCCAGCATGGCTAACCCCAGCTAGGGGTGTAGTGTTTTCTTGTTTGTAGGTGATGCACAGTCCTTGGCTTCTTTTTGTGCTTCATAGTAATTACTGCTTTATGCCAACTTCTTTTAAATGATGCTAAATGCTATTGAATTAATTACATTAAAACAACTTCACCAGTGACCTTGAGCAAAAGTTATTTCCAGCAGCATATCTTCTGCATTTATGTACTGACTTAATTAATGCCTGCATGCTTCCTCAGGTTCAGCTATTCTATATCAACTATTGTTTCACATACCTGCATGTATGTCCTTTATGGGAACTAGTTATTATTTTAATTGTATGCAAGAATATGTATGCATCTACTTTTTTTTTTTGAGCATTTCTGCAGTAGGTACTTGTAAACTTGCCTGCCGATAAAAATACGAGATCTAAAAAGCTACCTGCAGTGTAGAGGCTTACCTGCAGATATACCTAAGAAGTTGTTTTGAAAGCAGCTGCATTCTGAAAATAGCATGTGGACTTGGGTTTATTCATTCTGTTTCCTGACCAAGTATATCTGCAGGGGGTTTTAGCAGAATTCGAAGGGGTTTTTATTTTTTTTCTCTGCACGAACCTGGGAGCTCTATAAACCCAATTGTCTCTTCCTCCTGTTCTCTTCTCTGTCACTAATCCCAATTTCTGCATAATCATTGGTAACCAAGAGTCATCGAGCCAACTTGCATGTTCAGGTAAGCCTGAGACTTTAAAATCTGCTCGCAGTGAGTACTGCAGCCCTTGTATTCCTCTCAGTGGATTAGATGTTGGTAAGTAATTGAAGTAAGTAGGCAGTTCTGTTGACCTGGTTTTGTCACTGAAGTAAGGAGGCGTATCTGACCTTGTACAGCTTTCAGGAGCTACGCTGTTGAGCAGAAGGCTGTTTATGTTGAGTTATTTTTAAGGATAAAGCTGTGGTTCAAAAATTGTCTTTTCCTAAGAAGTACTTTTTAATACAGTTGAAGATGCACATGCAGGAACCTGAAGAAGATGCCACATGTAGCAGTCAGTCTTTAACTTGCAGCTGACATGAATTTGATATGGTACACAAGGCCTTGAGCATCCTGACTGTAGAAGCTTGAATTTCGCCCATTGTAAGTGGTATCATCACCGTATGTTGTTAGTGTTCCTTAGACTTGCACGTACCTGGCTCGCAGTACGTAGCAGTTTTTGATCTGTACCTCAAGTCAGAGATGAGGTTAGGCTCTAAGTTCAATTAAGAGGGCTGTCTGCCTTTAAATGATTTTGGGAAATCTACATCATGAAAGGCAAAACACTGGAGCATTGAGGTGGTTTTACTTCAAATTTTATTGAAAACTCACGAACTACAAAGTGCATTTGTTTTCCCTTGGCTGACATCACTGAAAATGGAGACCGCTTTACATACTGAACATGACTATGGAGCCGTAGTTCCTAAACAGTGCTGTCTTACACTTTAATGACCCCTGCTGATTGGGCTTCTATCGTTGTTTGCCTTGTCTTTCTAGTAGGGCTATTATGTTTCCTAATTGATAATAACTTAACAAGCTAAGCTTGGAGGAAAAAAAGAAGGCTTGAGCAGTTGAATTCTCCTTGCCATAGGAACCGGTCACATAATGGGATAGTTGATGATGTCATTCTGTTAAAGCTTCAAAAAAGATTGATAATGATTTCCCATCCTTGAATAGTTCAGTCTGGAGCCTTTTTATTTTCAACCTGTGTATTTTGCAGCTGTGGTCTAGCAGGATCTCTGAGGAAACGAAAGCAACCGGAACAGTTTAGATTTAAATTTCTAGCAGTGTTAAGTCTGTTAAGGTTCCTTCAGTCCAACAGGACTAAAACAAGCGTGGGGTTGAGCTTTGCCAGGGCTGCTTGCACATGCCTCACTGTAAACCTGTGAGCAATTCTTAGTGAATTTGGTAAGGGGCTATGTTATAGGTACAGTTAGCCACACATCTACATTTTTGCAAGAGCAGAGCAAAAATTTATAGCCGCTGTTTACTTAATGGTAGGTCAAGAGGCCAGTCCTGCAAATCATTTCTCATTGTAGTCATTTCTATATGGAAAATTTTGTAGGAGACTGTGTCCAGCTTTTTCTTCTCCTCATCTTTTCTGTTTCCTTATGCTGTTCTTTGAACTTCTAATGCTGTAGGCCACAGAGACATTTTGTGGAGAATATAATCTTAGAAAAGAACACTTGATGGAAGCAACTTGTGCAAGAGAAATACTCTCTGTAAAAGGAAATCATTCATGGCTTTTAGCTCTTTAACAACCCATCTTAACACTCCTGCTGGGTTCCTTTCACTGTGAAGTAATGCAGAAGATTAGTCAGCATCGTCTAATTAGGCAGCAGCAAAGCAAAAATTTTGTTTAACAGACTCTGCCCTGATTCAGTTTCCATTCATAGGACTTGCCCATTGAAACCAAATGCAATAAGGGCATTTTACTGATGGCATTTGAAATGTCAGAGCAAGTGTGACATGAGGCATACCTAAATGAGTTTTGCACCTGAGAAGGAAATCCAAGGTTATCCTGAGCAGTTTCTATACCAAAACAGTCTTCCTGTGTTCTGCGTGAGTCGGCGGGTAGCTGGAGTACCTCCTGGTTTCTTAATAGCTGTGGTGATTTGAGACCTTTAATTCCACTCCATCCTTCTGAAAAGGATGGGAATGAAAGAGTTGCTGGGGAGTCTTTCCCTCCCATTCCTATAAGTCTGGGCTTTTCTGGTGTCCATATTGGATTGTCTTGTGAGGTAACTGTGGCTGAATACCCTTAAAAAAAAATATATAGTGCTTAGCAATGGTACCTGGCAGGCCTGAAACAGGAGAGCACGTCTTGGATTCTTCTAGCATAGGCTGATGGTGGAGTCTCAGGATCCAAGAAAACTGTATTTTACAATATAACACACGGAGATCAGGAGAAATGGCTTCTGTTTAGGAGGTTTTTCTTGGCCCTTCACTTCACAGAAGCACTTCAGCACATACTTAACTGCACGTAGACCTACGTGTTATGTGCTGAACAGCTTTCTCTGACTTTGAACCTCACTGAGGAATGCTGACACTTCAAGTTCATGTCTGTGTATGAGGACAAGCTGGATTTTACTTCTTTCACAGTGGTTCACATAAGATTACTTACAGCTGAGGAATTTGGGAAGAACAACTCAGCCTTTTCTGGGTAGAGATTATTACTATTAAGTTTTGCCAATTGGGGCACTAGGTCTGTATAAAGGAAGAAATGGATCTTTTTCTGTTGAGCTTTAAAACAAACAAAAAAGCAGAACATTTTTTCTTGTTAGAACAAGGGATTTTTAGGAGCATGCAGTTGACACTATATAACTTTAAACAAAAGACATTGCTGTAGATGATGTATCATCTGCAATTAACTGAAATAGCTGGGACATGATAGAGGACAGCATAAGAGAGTTATCTGCTTTATTCTGTCAGAACTGCTTATTGCTTTCTAGTGGGAGGTGATGTTGTTTATCAAAACAGTCTTACTGCAGGTATTGACAATGAATCAGTAAATTGTTCCTAAGCCATTATGACTTTTTGTGACTCCCAGTTTCAATGTAGGTCCTTGAAATTGAGCCCACAAGCAGTCTGCTGGGGAAGGATGGACATGCACCTAAGAAGCACCAATTACTTTAATTGGAATGTCTGTTTTGGTGGCTGTGAGTCTGTCTGTTCTGACCCTCTTACACAGATGAGAAAAGAGAAAAAATCCCCTCCTTGTTGTACAGTTGATGAGGAGCTCTTATGAGGAAAGAGCTGTTGGGAAGTGAAGACTGGGTGACTTTGAGGTAGCTGCAGCCTCCGAACAGTTTTGCCTAGCTGAAGGGGATGAGGTGCAGTGGAGAGGAAGCGTGTGGATGGGGTTCCAGGGAACTGAGAGAAGGGAGCAGCTAGGAGTGAGCTAAATAACAAACAAAAAAAAAGTAGCATTTGAAGAAGTGAGAGAAATCTGATTCCTTTTTACCTTTAGGCATTGTAGAAAGACTGAATCTGGAGAAGTTATTTTTCCCTGCCTCCCACACCCCCTCAGGAACACCATCTGCAAAATATTTCTTTTTTACAGTCTATGGAGTACCAGAGTAGATTAGAGCCTGTTTTTTCCAGACTTTAGACGAGAGATCTCTAGGGACATGTCTACCTAACTTTCCAGTCAAGCTTCACTGCTTGCTTCCTTATTTTTCTTATTTTAAAGGAATGTCCTCAATATAACAATAAGAGCCATATAACAATTCCCTTAAGGGACTATGGTAGAAAAATCACTGTTTAACTTGTCTGACCATTGAAGACACCTTTGAAATGATGTTGTGCATGCAGATGAGGTCTTGGATCTTCTTATTGCTGATGCTGTTGCAGTGCTAGGCATATGGCAGTGTCAGGTGGAATCAGGATGACAGTTTTCGGTTCCCCTCTGCTCACCTGAGACCCCCATGTCGTTTTTGAGCATTCTGAACCTTGAATATCACGTTGTCTTTACAGCCTTGTCAAGGTTTCAGGATGAACTTTAGAAAGAGATCTTATTTCCACAATATTTTTCCTTTGTTATTATTTTTTTTTAAGAGAAAGTGGAAGAGGTACATTGTCTGAGGCAGTTCTAAGGTGAGTCACGTCTATATAAATAGAACTGCTGAGCACATCGGATAAGCTGCGGTGTGCAGAGGACAAAAATGTTTCAGAGGGAGGAAAGCCGCCTTGTTAAAATGATCACATAATTGTAAATGCCTGTCCTTTAAGACTGCTGCCAAGGGTACCTGCCATGTTGGTTTTTTTCCTTCCCCCCGCCCCTCCTTCAAGTGCAGGTTCATTTTAAATTGTAATTAATGCATATGTTAGACCACTGAAGTTTCAGCAGAAAGCATAAGGGGTGGAGACAGCCGCAATACAGATGCGGGTCCTGTACATGTGCTTTTCTGTACCGTGAGTGAAAGCATGTCCTTTCCTCGTCAGAACTGATGCAGGGATTGTAACCTCATTTATCCCCTCTTCTTCACTCGTGATAAATTTGAGAGTCCACATTTTTGTTTTCTCCATTTTCCAATGATTTGCAGTATAGGTAGAGCATGACGACAGTGCTTGACTTCATTGGGAATACTGTCTGCAAAACGGATGCCCACAAGTGTTTGGTGCCAGTTCAGTTAGGGGTTATTTGAGAAGAGAGAGCCTCTCCTCTTGCACCAATGTTTAGGATGCTGGGAAGAGCTCAGCAGATCAGCTCTCCAGAGGCCTCAGTTTGGACTCCTCCAAAACAGAGGAAGGCCCTAGTTGTAATTGTGAAACCAAGTTTGCCCAAAAATCAGGATGCAGACTGCTTTATGTGCATAGTTCCTAACGCAGTGTAGTTGAGCCCACTATGGTATCTAGCCAGGTGAAATCCCATGATGATGGAATCTGTATCATTCTTGATGTAATGCTTAAGTTTTTCTGTTCTCTTTTAATTTGTCTCTCAGTCTTTATTTCAGTCATCTTGGACATACATTGGCATAAAGAAAGCTTGTTCTTATGTAAGGAAGATTGAGGACAGTGGAAATCTAGGCCAGAGTTAGATCTTAGCTTATTTCCTAGGGTAGGCTTTGCAGAAATACCTGATGTGTACTGATGATGCATATACAGTTCCTTTTCTCAAAGGCTTTACTTGCTCAAAGTCAGCTGCCTCCATGTCAAGGTTTTGTCATCAGCCATTCACCCTTGATCACTGGAAAAATTGACTGGTGTGATGTGAGTAGCTAAGGGCTCTGAAAAATCCCACTCTTGCCTTTGCAAATTGCTGTTCGTGGACTTAATGAACGAAGCGTGGGAATCTGAGAGGTACATGCTTGTTCAGGAAGTCACGGGTAAAGAATTTAACTGAATCACATGAAACTGAATTAGGCAGAAGGAGTCCAGAAGTTTAGTCAAAAGAAAGGTGTCCCACCACCACTACGCTGGGGCGCCATGGCTGTGCATGTGGTTTGGTGTTAGATCAAATCTATTCTAGCTGCATGTTGCCTCTTTTTTTTTCCCCAGCTACTTTCCTTCCATACATTATACCAGGCTGAGTGAATTGTTAACAGCTCTTGAGAGTCTGTAAGCCCGTTTGCCTCAATAATCTGGTCAAGGGAGGAACAGCGATATTGTTTCCTTTTACTCATTTTCAAAAAAGAGAAGCATGTCTTACTATTGCTGGGTTCCCTTTGTTTTTTTAAGTAGGCCAGCACTAAAAATGGAAGTTAAGATCCCAGAAACTTCTTTTGATTAGCTGCAAGTTTGAAGAACTATGTGCAGAGGAGAGAGTGGGGGAACATATGCTACTGAGGACACTGCAAAATACTGAAATAATATGTCTGTATGCTCAGATGCCACATAATGCAAGAACTTGCGACTCCAAGGCAAATATGAAAATGAAATTACAGTGTCTCAGTAATACACAATGGGGTTTTTTTTCTGGATAACTTTACTGGATTTTTCTTTTTTTGTTTGGCTTATGTTAAAAAGGCATCTCAGGCTTCTGTTTGAATGCATGGGTTGTATATATTTCTTAATTTCATCAGGCTTTCTGTGAGGAAGTATTGGGAGAAGAGCAAAGTTTTCTCTTTTTTGCAAGTTCTTGAAGATTATTTTTTTAGAGCAGCAGTGTTCCTCTCCCCCTTCCTTCTTCCTCTGTTTTCTTTTTTTCTGTAGGAGTGGTATGATACTCAAAAATGATAAAAAGACATAGAATTTCACAGAAACTAATTTTGAAAATTTGTATCATTTTTTTAAAGGTTCTCACTTACATGCATTGTGACACAGGCAGGAGAAAGGGTCAAGGAGATGATTGCTGACTTAAAATTCAATAGGATTCTTTTTTTTTTAAAAAAAAAAACAGACCACCAAACCCCTTGCATCTTTTCTATTTATTTTAAATAGATCAAGTCACAAGAAAAAGTTGAACCCTTCCAACATCAAATATGGGTTTTGCTTTTGTTGTCAACATGAGTAAATTTGGCATGGAAACCAAAGAGGCCAAGTTTATATGGTAGCAATAACTTCTGGAGAAGCAGAGCAGGAAGTCAATCTATTGATTATGACCAGAAATGTGATAGAAAAAAATTCTCCAGAACGTTACTGAGTCTTGTGGTATTCTCATATATAGCCCACCTTAAAGGGCCAAATTAAGTACTGAATCACTTGGCAGGAAATCCTTAAAGGTTTTTAATATGAGAACAAATCTGTGGATAAATTGGTGATTATTCTGTGTTCTATGCACAGAAATCCAGTCGTATCAAGGATAACATTTGCATTGGTCTACTTTAACAGCTTTAGTTAAGATTAAAGAAAAATCCTGTGTTAGTAGCATGGGATCTGTACCATGAATGAAACCAACAAGGGTGACGCATCGTTTTAGCTTGTGTGTATAGCATTTTGTGCATTTCTTTGTGCATCTTCTTCCTGAAGAAAAACGCTGCCTGGCACAAGTAGAGTGAAAAAGGTTTTCTTGCCAGCTCCAAGAATGCGGTGCTTTCGTTGTAATCTGAACTGTGCTTTTGTGCATTGTTCTAGCAAGCATATAGTTCAACTTCTGCACTGAAGCCAAAACTTGAATAGACGTCTTGTAGTGGCTTTGAAGTAAAAGAACTGTCTTTCAATCTCTGAAGTGGTGTCAAACGTTGTGTTTGTTGCCCTGGGAATGTTCTTGGAGTTGATGTTGTTATAGACAGGTTGTATTACTGAAAGCATCAAATCTATCAGGTATGTCTGTTGTGTAGTAACTTGGATCAGGAATATTTGTAGCCATTTTCCTTAACTTTTCTTCCTCCTGTCTACGATGGTAAAACTATGCCATGTGATTTTTAGTTGACCTTCTTTGCATTAAATATTTCTGTGCTTTTTCTGCTTTGGAAGCAATACATTGGGAAATCATTTGGTATCAGGCGTTGCGATTGAGATTAGTGAGGAACATAGCTGTTGCTTGTTTGAGACTTCTGCCTAAAGATTTATTTGGAAACATTATTTTTGTCCCTAGTTTGCCCAGTGGATCTCTCTTAATTGACCTCACCTTTTCAAAATTGTATTCTAAGCTTGAAATGTAAGTTCTGTTACTACATGACATTTCAGTTTGCTAGCATGTCATTTGTCTAGAATTAACATGGTAATATGAGATCTTGTGCTGTGTTGCCATGCTGCAACAAAGCAGAGGCCTGGTCACTCAGGGATGCTGAAATCATTCCTACTGGCCTTATTGCTACAGGCTCTGAAAGAGTTTTGAAGGCTTTATTCAGTTAGATTTGTTTATGAAAAGAAGGCTCCTGGCTGAACGAAGCATGAAAGTATCACCAGGTTCCCTGTCCTATTACATTGAGAGGCACCATTTAAAAGGCAGCAATTTGGTAGCTGTAACAAAAGGTCAATATGTTGGTCGATACATACTCTGGGAGAGGTAACTTACCACAGAAAGCACAAGGAAGGAAAAGGCATTTGGTGTCCTGGTTCATAAAATTGTGTGGGTTTTGCACTAAGTGAACCTGCCCAGTTGCATTTTTCCATAAATTATGGTGTTTCAGCATGCCCAAACTTTTCTTTTTAAAGAGTCTGCTCCCCATTTAGAGGCAAGTTTTTTTCTTCTGTCTTTAACTTGCACTATACTTTGGTTTGGGTTTTTGTTTGTTGCTTTGTTTTTTTCCCAGTGCTACCTGTTCTAGTACCTGGAGAGTTTGGTAGTGTAGCCTGTTGTTTTATAGAGCCTGTCAGCAGACCTGTCCAAACAGGGTTTCTCAAGAAGGCATTAATATTGTGGCTTGCTGTGTTCTGGTTTCTGCGAATGTGAAGGAATGATGGGAAGTCCAGCAGCTGAGGACACAGCCGCTGTGCTCAAACACAAAGCCATTCTTATTAAAAATCTGTGTTTCTCAGTGTTTGGCGTTTTTGTATTTTTGAGTGTTGTGGGTTACCTTGTCACAGGCAGCGGGAGGGACAACAAGAAGAAAACTTGGCAATAACATCCTTTAAATCTTTATGAAAACCACTTATATTAAAACCATTAATATTTTTGGAAGCACTTTCCCTGAGCAATTGTCACTTTGAACACTCATTTTCTAGTCAAAAAGGCATTTCAAGTCCACTTCATTTTCATAATCTTCATTTAAATGCAGTCCCTTGAACTATGTAAGTGATAACTGGATACACAATTTACTAGTTCTGGAATGCTGGGTGTTTGGCACTAACAGAATTTGAATTAAATCAGCTGTAATTTCTCCTATTTAATCTGTAGAGACATGTCTGCGAGCTCTTCCTTAGAGATTTAAAATTATGGGGATGGTCTTGATTTAATTTGCAAATATGAGGCCTTCTCATAGGTAAGCCTAGGTTATATATTTAAAGCAAATCCATAAACAAAAGCTTATCATCTGGAGAGCTTGTAGTGAGTATTAGAAGTTTGAAAACTAGTTATTTGCGTAACTGTGGTGCGCTGCATCAGTAAGAGCTTAAATTTTCTTATTTTTGAATATCTTGATTTCTAGAAAGCTTATTGTAAAAAATCTTTTAAAAATCCCTTTTGTAAAATTATTCTATGTTTTCCAGATAATAAAACATAGGGTGTACAGAAAATGATTTTACTGCTGTTGCAAATTTGAGACCCTTCGCAGAGGCGCCAGTTTTGGCACCAGCTCTGGTTTACTATCAGAGCTGTTAAAGCATGAAATTGTCAGAAATATCCAAGTAATAAACTCGTGTGTTTGAAATCTATCTGGTGCTTCCCAGAGGTTCATCCCTTAGGAGTTCTTCATAGTGTTTGTTTTCACGCTGGAAATACGAACATATTTAATGGTTGCATAATAGTGCAGTACATGTTTATAAATATCTTTGAAACAAGTTTCATAATGCTTCCCTGATGGAGTGGTCACCTCTTGCTTACGGGGTGTTGGCGACAGTGGTTGTATTCTAGTGATCGCTTTTGATACTCAGCTCTCTGAATCAGAGGCTGTCTTTGTGTTGGTACAGCACTTTGCACAGTAGGAGCTTCTAGCCAGTTCTGTAGTAGTATTGTAAAATAATTGCACTTGGTTCTCCAACTTTGTTTCTTAGTTTTTCCTACAACAAACACAAAAGGAGCATGTGACCCCTCCACTCTGAGTTTTTGTTGCCCAGCCTTTCAGTTTCATAGAGTAAATGTCAATCTGCATGTTCAGGTTTTAAGATATATTTATTTTTGAGGGGGGAACGTGGCATTTTTCATCTGGTACTTTTATATCCAAAGAGCAGTCTCCAAATCCTTACAGTGGCTAACGTACACTCTTTTTATAAAAATACTCATCTTTAAATATTGATTATGATAACTTCTTTGCACCAAATTACAGCCTGCCTATGCCAGGGCATGGCTCACCTCCTACTGCATGGCAGTTGTCACTCAGGAGTCTGGGACTCCTGTTTCTTTTTATAGCTTTGACTTGAACGTAGTGATTTTTTTTTAACACCCCCACCCCCACCATCCCCACCCCTGTTCATCATGTGAGTTCCGGGACATCTTAAAAGCCACGTGTGGATTGTTGAGACTTAAAAGTGACAGCCTGTTGCTCCTTGAAAGAAATCAGAGCTGTTGTATCTGAATGTTCACCTGTGTGATTGGACAAATAGGCACAACAAATGACTCCAAGTTATTGGTGCCCTTTGTCCTCCCCTGGGAACTCATGTGGGTTCGCATGATCATGGCCTTAACCTGCCATGCTGCGACCCTGTGCAGGCACTGTTGGATATCATGTCCTACTCACAGTAGCAAGTGCTGCTGTTTGGCATGGGAGCCCTGCAGTGGGGGCTCCTGTTCCCCCCCCGCCCCAAGCTATTTTGTAGTACGGCTACCTCATTTCCCAAGCAAAATTCATAGTCCTTAGTGTTGCAGTGAAAGAGTGGTGTAGTTGTATTTAGTGTCCAATTCTTGCACCATTGTCCCCTTTAAAATGGAATTAAAGGCAAGCTGAGTCTCTTTCATGCAGCTGTGGTTGATGTCAATACAAGTATCTGCTGTTGGAGGTCTGCTCTTCAACTGCCCTGTGGTTTACTGCAGAAGGCTACAGGTTTCTCTGATGATGCACAACGTGCCATCCTGCTAGACTATTTAAAGTGATGTTATATTTGGTATGAGTTAGACACCATTGTCCTTTCATAGTCGATGAAAAAATTTTCTTGTTACTTGTTTGGTTTATATTAGTTTTTAGAGGTGAGCTCAAAGGGCTTATTTTGGCTTAACAAAATGTGCAGAAGATTACAAAGTCTGCCTTCCCTCCTGGCCCCACATAATGATTTTTTTTTTTCTTGCTGCTTTATTGGGAGAGAAAGAGAAATCTGTGTTGGTGAACCAGCATGGACTGTGAGAGATGGGGAAACAGAACTGGGACTTAGGAGGCCTGGACTGTAATCCCACAGTAATTTATTGTGTGTGCTCAGACCAGTCATTTAATGCCCCATCCCTTTGTTTGTCCTCTGGCTTTTCTGTGCAAACTCTTCTGTTTTGCGAACGTTTCTGCTAGCACTATGGAGTTTGATCTATGCCAGGGCTCCTAGACACGATTGGAACTAACTTTCATTGAATGAAAAAAAGTGGGTTTATTTGTTTTTCTTTTTAAGTGGTCTTTAATGACGGTAAGAACTCAAGCACTAGAATCTTCTCCTGTATTCTTTTCTGATTTACTAACACACCATATGACAGTTGTAGTACACCTGAAGTTTTGTAGCTGTGGAGCACTTGTGCATGGAATAGATGCTGGAAGACTGGAGGTCTGTTTAAAAAGAACTTGCAGTGAATGTCTAAGAAATCCTGTCCCTGTCACCCCAAAAGACTAGGGTGTAAGTCTTGAGCCAAGTTTGCACAGGTAGAGTGCTTTTCAGGAGAATGTTGTGTTTAGCAGGTTATGCCGGGTTCCTTCTCTTTAATTTGTGAAGAATTTGATTTATGCCACCAGCAGTTCTTTACAAAATAATGAAAGCAAGTTTGTGAACCAAACGAGAAGTCAGCCTAACCAGTGAGTTGGCTTAAGGGAGAATGCTGCTTTCCCATATGTAGGATGTTACAAAGGATATAAACAACAGTGCTGTCCTCTTTTGCCTTTTTTTTAGCTGAATTTGTCTGAAGTCTCATACTTCCTCCCCCCGCCCCCAATAGTGGCATCCTTTCAAGCTCTGTTCACAAGCCTATAATTTTAAACAGTGAATGAGATGTGTTTTTAAAAAGCTGTGCAAGACCACTTTTCTCTTCAGCTGGAGCCAGGCAGGCAACAGGATAGTAGGCAACAGTGAAGCATCCTTACGCGTTTTTCATCTTGTAACTGTACGAAGGTCTTGTTTTGAAAAATCACTTCTGAACTTCAGGTTGTTGAACCTAGCCCTAGTTGTTTAAGCAGTTACCTGTTAAATCTGTGATAAGAACATCTAGGGAGGGAAGGAGTGATAACAATTGTAAACAACCCACCTTTTTGCTGAGTGAAGTAAGTCCAGTATATGTTAAAAAGAGTATTAAGCATTGCATGTGTGTAAAATACTGTTTTTACCTGTAACCAAATAATCAACTACTACCATGCGTGAATATGTACTACAAAAGGCTGTACGGAAAGTAAAAAACAGCCCTGCTGCAGAAGTTTGAGCATGAAGGCAAAAAGCACATGAAATCCTCATTTCATTCCAATTACTGAGAAAATGCTTTAAATCTATTTTCTGGTTTCTGTTTAACTTTAGTTACCTGTGGATTTGTGGATGTTTATAAATGGTACCTTGTGGACATGGCAGAGACTGGGTCTGTTTACTTTTTAACTGCTGGTTTGTACACCTTGTGTGCTCATTAAATTCTTGAAACTTAATGAGGAAGCGACTTTTTAGCCTAGTGGAGGCAATTTCCAGTTTGTCTGCTTAAATCTTTACTATGGTGTTTTCAGCTATGGTGGTTCAGAGGCCTGGTGGCCAGGGCTGTTGAAGTCTTGAAGTGCAAAACATCCGTGGCTGTGCTCTCGGAACTCTCTGGGATAAATTACCACTGAACTACTTCCAAGACACACTTTTTTTTTTTTTTTTCCCCAGGGAAATGTTTGGTACATCTTACAGCTCATTTTTCTAGCACATGTGTTTAACAACTTCTCGTATTCCCTTTCCCACCAAACCAATACCCCGGTGCGCTAGGTGTTCTGGATGTCAGGCCTGGAAAGCAGGGTGGTAATATCCTTTTCTGTGTGCCATTTTCCCCCAACCATAGCACTTTTATGTTTTCTTGCTGTAACATGCACCCAAGCTTCTTGGATGTTGTTCTCCATGCAAAACTAATGAAAAATTCGCTAAAAGATTCCCCAAGCTCTTTCTCAATCTTCTCTTCTTGTGGTGCTTCACAGGTTTATTATAGTTTTAAATGTTTAGATTATACCCATAAGGAAAGCAATTAACAAAAATCTGTGCATCAATGGATTGTAATGAGAGAAAATTAGATTTGTCTTTCATCTTCTTTTCTTTCTGTTTGAGAAAAAGAAAAAAGTGTAATCTCTTCTTCATGTTCAAAACAGCCATTTTATTCTTTTAACTGTGTTCTGTGTTAAAAAGCTTTCAGTGGTGTTTAAAAAAAAAAAAAAAAAAAAAATCCCAGAAGCCGTACTTTGCAAAAATACGGAATGTATTTTTAAACACAAAACATATATGTCCAGTTTTTAACAAAATCAGTGACTTTTGGTGAAAAGATTATCATAAAAATGTGTACTGTGTTTTGTTTGTATATCCTTCTATCAATGATAGAATTAATCCATACCTTCGAACATCAGAAGACTGGCTAAAGCCTAGAGCTACAGTGGCTTTCCTTGGGGGTAGGAGTAGTATTTCTTGCTTTGCAACATTAGTATTATGCAATGTGTGTAAGATACGTTTCCATGCATTATGTTTAAAATAATATGCAATGTTTAAAAAAAACCAAACCCCAGTAACGGCAAAAAGTTTCTCTGTCACTGGGATCTCAGTGATGTTGTCTTTCTAGATGTAGAATCAATGCAGTTAATGAAAGACATCGAATGACTGTTTCCACGAATATTACTTTAAGCCTCACAAACCAGAATATTAATGTGTTTATAATGTGGGAACGTAGGAGAAGTTGCAGATATAGAACTAGGATTGATCTAATAATCTCCCTGCAGGCAAAGATAGGACACTATCCCTGTGCAATGAGAAATTTCAGCCTTATTTTGAAAGATGATGCATATTCTGTTTCTTTCATGTTTGTTTGTGTGCTTTCTGTTGAGCAGGCACCTTCTGCAAAGCACAGGCTGAAACTGTGGCCTCAGCCCTTGTTCATCCAGCCCTTACTATCAAAGCTGGTACCACACCTAATTTATTTGGAGTGTTCCAGCTAGTTATCTTTGCCAGGAATTTAGTCCTGCCAGTGCTGGGAGCCGAGCACAGCCTCTTCCAGAAGATTGTGAACACTCTGCTCCGTACTGCTGTGTTTTCCTGCCACTTTCCTTAGCTGCTTGACTTCTCTCTGCAAGTCCAGCCCTTTACAAGGCTATGATAGTGACATCCTAGATACCAGCAGGCTCCCTACCTGTTCTAAGCCATTCTTGAGCTTCTAGCATAGCTCCTTCATTGCTTTCATTTTTTTACCTGCTAAAAGCCCTATTAGCTTTAAGCAGTTAGAAAAAGCCTGTAGAAAGGTGAGTGCCCAATTTGAGATGACCTGCTTCATGCTGGTTAACCCACAAGCTTTAAATACAGGTTTAATACCAACAATACTGAAGTGTTTCCTCTCCTACCCTGTGGTGCAGAACTGTCTGGTGTTTGTGTGAGACTTTCTGCTGACTCCTTCCTCCTGTTCCTCCCTCAGCCAGGCTTGTTTCTCACACTGTGACAGCACCATGCTTTGTCTGCTGTTCAGCAGTCCCAGTTGATGTGACTGGATCTCTTTCACCTCTTAAGCTTCCAAACTTGCTGCAGAGCAGGGGAGAGACTGTAGCCTGTGTTGTAGCTGGAGAAGGAATGCTTAGCATAGCCATTTTTTTCAGAGAAGGGGGGGAAAAAAAAAAAGTCTCTATCTACAGCATAATAATGTATCCCATGTCTGGATAAATGACCTGACTAAACTCCTCCCCTATTATGTGATCTGACACACCATATTTACTGTGTCTTGTTAACATTGGCTGTTGCACAGGTGTAAAAGTGAGTTTGCAGGATTCTTAGTGATAAATGCTTACTGTTGGTGGTGCTGAATCGAGTCCCTTGTTGTAAGCAGCAAGCCTGGTGGGAGATCAAGTCCTGTATTTTTTTCAAGCATTCTTGGTGGGGTTCTGGAATCAAGGAAGAAAGGCTTGTATTAAGACCACTGGATACTTGATTTAACTTTGGCTGTATTTTGTTAGCATTTCATTGTCCATAAAAGCTATTGGCATAAAATGTTGATTTAGGGACAGCAGAAGGACGTCGCTAAAAGCTAAAACCAAACAGCGCTCCTCTACTTTCTCCAACCCCTCTCTGTAAGTTTAACAATTGCAAGACTCACTTGAAAAGAGGAGACTGATTTTTTTCTTTTTTTTTTTTTTTTGGTTTTGTATCAGAATAAAGGATTTTCTTACAAAGCAACATTTGGGAAAGGGGAAACAGGACATTTTATGATAATGAAGGAATGAAAGAATGGAAAGAAGAATATGGATAAGGGTTGTGGAAGGACTGAAATAACAGCAGGACAGTGAAAGATGCAAGTGGGAAAGCAGAGGGTAATAAGGTAGAGAGCAGGAAATATGAAAGGATGTGGACTTGAAAAAGAGAATGCAGTTGAGTAAGAACCTGGTAAAAGTAAAGCAATGAAAAGAGATGTGAATAGCAGGGTAAAGTGAAAGTTAGGTGAGCTTCATGGCTTGGCTCATTTGATGTGGCATAAGACAGACTTTTAACTCTAGTGAAGGAGGAACAATTCTGAAAATGTCTTTTTACAGTATGAGAGCAACGGAGAGGTCATGAAGAGTCACTTAAAGATACCTTCATGCTGCAATAGTGTCCATGCAGAATCCAGCTTCAGTCAGTGAAGCTTCATGCAGGCTCATCACCTGAGATGTGGTAGCCTGGCTTCTTGGAGATTAGCAATTAAGGACTGATAATGAAGTAGCACACATTGTTTTCTGGGTAAATGTGAAGAACCTGGCATGACACTTAATCCAAGCTCTGAGAGATTACACAGACATCTCTGGTACTTTTTGAGTAATCATTCATCTTCCGTCTTTTCCAGCTCCCTGCTTTTCACAACGAGGACATCAGCAACATCCTTTACTAGCGAGGTGCTTGGATGAAGTACTTGAATGTTGAGTGTGGAAAACAAAGGTGTAAACTGCCTTCACATGATTAGAAAGAGTAGAACTGAGAGAACATACAAGTGGGGATACCGAAACCACAGTATTTGCAAACTTTAATGTCTGAATGGGCAACACTATAGGCTGGGTTCAGAGAGGGTCATTCAGAATGAAGGGAGAATTATGACTGAGATAAGAACAGGCAGTGATAGAGAAGACAAAAATTCTCCTCTCTTCCTCTTTCCTTACAACTGTCTTGGGGCGTATTTTAATTGAAAGCTTTCATCCAAGAGGGTACTGAGGTGAGATAGAGGCAGAATTATTACCAGAATTATTACAGTGTATTCCTGTGAGTCAAGTCATGGTTGGCTAATATAAGAAACAGAGCAGCATGTTGCTAGCTTTATGCCTGGGGAAAAAAGAAAACTGGAGTCCTTTGTATGATTGTGTATTTAGATATTGGGTTTGTGATAGGTGCTTAATGGAATTCCCACCTCTCCGAGGTGGGAAGCTTGGTGGTATGCAAGCATGAAGTTAGGTCACTCCTGCTGCAGAGGACAGACCGTACGATCCCATTAGGTATCTTTATGCAGCCTCTAGGTGAGCTGGTCTGATAGCCTGGACTACCAAGTGTGTTAAGGTTGACATGTTTTTCAGCTCATATGACAGGAGGGGATCAACTTGTATGTGAAGAGCAGCTGGCTGAAAAGGGACTTGAGGAAATGTGGAATGAGAGCGATGGACGGATGGGGGAAGCATTTGAAATTTTTCAACTACTGTGCAATCTCTTCTGGTTATAGATACATGGATGCTCAAATCGCTTTCAGGATGTTCTTTCTTGTTTCCCTGTTACTGCTACCCTCTTGTACTGGAGAAAAAGTTGCTCCCTTAGGTGCTGTCCTTCGGGGGCCAAGAAGCCGTTATCTTTGAGGACTTTGACCTGCTTACAGTAAAATGTGCCTGTGCTGATTGCCATTTGATCTGTTCCCCTGTTACTCAAACCCTTTGATTCTAGACTTGGCCACCTTCCACCACAGAATGTCTCAAACTGTGGCTCTCCTTCACAGGCTAGGCAGTCCAGCTGCATCATCAAACTTTAATGAAAAGACAGTGTTGCTCTTTTCCCCACGAGTTTTAAAGGTGGTGAAGTTCTTTACAGTAGCATCAGGTGCCTGACCAGCTTCTCTCTTCCCTGAGCCTGCCTCTGCTTCTCTCTGCTAGTGAAGCTGCTTCTGTTTTCTCCAAGCCTGGAGAAACCCCAGACTTGTGTGTGTGGTAATTACTGTGCTTGCTTTCCTCTCTCATGTCTCTGTTCCTCATCCCTCGGGACTTTTTCTTGTCCTAGTACTTTATCTTGCATTTTCTCTAGGCTCAGGAGAAACAGATTTTCAAGTCCTGATCCAAAAATGAAGTGGAAACAAGTCCAAGGCGTGAACTACTCCTGAGCAGCTGGGAGGCTGATGATCTATTTCTACATAGCTAAGTTCTGGAGATGTAAATATTTAACAAAGCTTGCTGTTTCTTTTGTAATGCAGAGTTCTCTTTTTCCATGTCCAAGACATGTTTGAGGGTAATACGTTTCAAGTACATGCTCCCTTCCCTGACATGTTCCTCATTCCCTAGAGGGCAGGTGGCTGAGGCATTGACAGTGGTGAATACGAGCAGGTGGATTGCACAGACACACCTTGGACACAGCATTGCAAAGCATCTATACAAGCATAAACTTGTACTGAGCGGCAGCTTGCTCAGACTGTTTGATGGAGAAAGAAAAGCAGTGTGGGAATGCTGAAATTAGTTATCTAGTTTAGCGTCTGCTTCACGAGGCTGGTTCCTCTTTACTTTGGAATAAGGTTTCACTAATAATAAGTTGCAGGGAGTGCCTGCTTCTTCTACTCCTGGCAGGGATTCCACCAGTGAAGATCACGGTTCATGACTGAAACACACGCCACGTGTCCCACGCAGGATTTAGAGCTAGGTAGCTGCTCCTTAGCTTCCTCTCCACGTGTTGTTTCTAGTCAAGCTGAAGCGTAAGCATTCTATTGCACTTGTACTTTTTGTAGTACAAAATTCAGATAAGAAAGGATTTAAAAGTTTTCAGTGTGGGATTGACTGTGGATGTGTCAGTCTTACTGCATCGGTGTTGTGCAGAAGTGTCGTAAAACATGTCATGCTGTGCAGACGCTACTGGTCTTTGCACAGGTACAGCATCTGCGCTGTGACTGATGGCTCAACCTGGTCTCAGGCTTAGGAGGGGGAGGTACTAGGACACCGTCCATTCTGCATGCTTGCTTGGCATCTCTAGCAATAGCTGTGCAGATGAATGTTCCTTTAATAGCCTGTGTTCTGTAAGAAAAACTATTTGACACCTTTAAAAAAAAAAAAAAAAGGCTTGGTTGGGAGTTGTGGATATTCCATGTTATGTACCCAGTGTGAGAGGAAGTTTTCCTCTACATCTCAATCACCCTCTTGCAGTCCTGATCTGAGGTATTTGCAGGGCTGGGTTTTTCATTGAGATCCTAAATTGTTTCCCCTCTTCTCCTTCCCCTGATACCACATACACATATGCTCTGCAGTTTATATATAGAGAAATCAGTAATATATCTGCAGTAGACTAGTTGGTCATCAAAAGAACAAGGTCTATACCAAGGAGTTCAGCACGGCCATAACTGTCATGGAGATATAATAATACATAGCTGTATAAATGGCCTTTGAAGATGATTAATTGTGGAGGTGTGCCATAGTGGCAATAGCCTTGTATTTTAAATAGAGCGTTGAGCATAGGTCTTGCACGGGAGAATGTGCAGGAAAGCAAACTCCCTTTTGGACGGGGATTGGAAGGTGTCTGCTGCAGCCTGCTCAGCATTCATGTTGTCTTCATGGGGAAGGCATGGCTTAAACCTGCCCTTCAGAAATTCGTTTAACCATACAAAAGGAGTGTCTGATGTGGTGAGGGGTTGAAAGGCTTTTACATGTGTTTTGTCAGTCAGAAATTGCAGTCTGGTTTTCTCTTTCTTCTGTTGTGATTCACCGAGTCCTTCCGGTATAAAAAACATTTTTCATATAACATGAGATTGCATATGCTAAGAATGACTGTGCTCTGTGGCTCAGAGAAGGCAAATGTCCTGTTATGTGCTTCAGTAGAAAGCAGTTTGTGACCTATGTCATCAATTAGCAATGAAATAGTTCTCATCTTGGGCTAGCAGTAAGATTTTCTTTTAAATATTTTAGTTTCTTGGTTCCAGCTGTCCAGTTGGTCTTCCTGTTTCCTGAACTTGCTTCAGTGTGTATCAAGCAATGCCTTAGCTAAAATTCTGGTTGTAATATACATTATGAGAATGGTGTTGCTTCAAGTCGTCTATTTAAAAAAAATGTATATATCTCAACATTGAAATATTTTCCCACTAAATTCATTTGCTTTTGGAATCAAAAGCAGTCCTACATTATCTTGTCATGCATACATTATTAATTGCAATCCATTTTTAATTTAATGAAAAATTATGCTGAGAGCAAGGGAGGAAGCTGTCTTGCAGCTTCCTTGCTCTTTCTTTGCCTAGATAACATCAAGCAATCAAAGAGGTTAAATTTAAAATCCACTCTGCTCGGCATTTTTACCTTTTTGAATGGAACAGTGTTTAAACTCCGGGAAACTTATCAAAGGAGGAATGAATGTATTGGCAGAGGTGACAAGTGGTATTCAAGTTGGATAATCTTAGAATCATAGAACCATTAAGGTTGGAAAAGACCTCTAAGATCATCAAGTCCAACCATCAACTAACACCACCATGACTCCTAAACTAGGCCCCAGAGTGCCACGTCTACCCAATGCCTAACCACTCTTTCAGTGAAGAAATTCTTCCTGATGTCCAATCTAAACCTCCCCTGATGCAACNTTCTCTCAGCCGCTCCTCATAAGACTTGTTTTCTAGACCCTTCACCAGCGTCGTTGCCCTTCTCTGGACACGCTCCAGCACCTCAGTGTCCTTCTTGTAGTGAGGGGCCCAAAACTGAACACAGTACTCGAGGTGCGGCCTCACCAGTGCCCAGTACGGGGGCACGATCGCTTCCCTACTCCTGTTGGTCACACTGTTCCTGATGCAAGCCTGGATGCCGTTGGCCTTCTTGGCCACCTG
>WAAD01034932.1:613765-626456 GCA_013389945.1 Fregata magnificens | reverse complement strand
CCCCCCATTAGCGGGCTGAAGCCCCCGGCCCTGCCAGGTCCGTTTTTCCGGGCCGAGCGCCCTCCGGCCGGGCGTCCCCGCCTAGCCGACTCCTCCGTAGTGCCAGTCCGCCCTTCGCCACGCTTGCCCCCGTCTGGGAAGTTGCTGTAGAAAAGGGCGAGCACGGAAAGATTGTGATAGCAGGAAGAAATTCATGGAAATGGAAGGTTTGTAGGGTGACTGTGGTAACTCCTGGCTGGTGCTGGCTGCTGCTTGCCATCCTGTGGCCTGCTTGCATGGGTAGTGTTCTCTGCAGGTCCTTCCTCCCTTGGTATTTTCCAAGAAGTGCTACTGTGAGGATAGTAGAAGCCAGTCCTGTTCTTTCTCTTGACGAGAGCCGTGCATCAGCTTAGTCCTTACCTTTTTATACTCGATGGTCTGCAGCTTACAAAAAATAAGAGGGATTTACTAAGTTTGCTAATGACTTCCTTATGTAGCACCTGTGCCAACTGGTTGCTGCCTATGTGTAGAGTGCACCAACTTCCTCCGCAGCTCCTCCAGCGTGGTACTGTGCCAGGAACAGGCTGCTGGTCTCTGCCGGTAGTGTGGCATTCACGGAGCCCTGGTCTTCACCTCCAAAGGGGAGGGAGGGAGGTGTGCGGGGTGTGAGGTTGGTTGCAGGAGGGCCCAGCGTGCTCTTAACACGGAGCTTTGAGCTGGGAGCCAGCAGGTGAGCAGGGGCAGGCTGTAACTAGACAGCACAACCCTGACCTTTCCCCAGGCTAAATTACGCTTGGAGAGCATTTTGTAACCAGAAAATCTGGACGTTTAAAAGGAACTGTGAGGTATGTTTGATACATACATGCTAGTTTTAATCCAAAAGAAAACCACTGAGAATATTTCACTTTTTATCTTACCCACCTCACTAGGAAGGGAAAAAAACCCCAAAACCTCAATCTTAGCTGTGCTGACTTCTGGGTACCTCTTGCTTTTTGTTCGTAAATTAACCTGACAAGTTTATCAGTGCTGGAAAAGAGTTTATTTTTTCCACAAAAAAAACGTGGTATCCTAGGTTGACAGTACACAGAATTTGCAAATCTTCCCTGCACTAAAGCAACCCTATGTTTGAAAATATTCCTGAATCTTGTCATATCTTCTAACCAACTTGCTCGAACCTTGGATGTCAGGGAGCAGCATTGCTTATGCGTTTGGAGAACGACGCCCTCAGAGAAAATTTTCCCAGTGTGCAGTCAGCTTGATGCAGCGAGAGTTGGGAGTAGAACAGATGATACTGTGCTCTTTATAAATACATATGCAGTTAGGCTCAATTTCCTAATACATTTATGTCTCTTCCTAGCCTAATTCTGCAAACGAATAGTGCCCTACATCTGCTGCCAAAGTTGAATGCATAAAGCACCAAAAGCTTGTGCCTTAGGTGCTAAATTGCAAAACACATTTCACAGTCATGTCTGTTGGATGAGTACATGGTTGTACTGTGCCAAGTTTCTTAAGTCCAGAAGCAGTCATTATCTAGGAGCTGTTGAAACCCCTTTAATTCTAGTTAAAGGTATGATTTTTTGTGAAACACCTAAAATTTCAAGGCTGAAAATAAGCAATGACCCATCCATTTTGAGTATTATACTTGGTCCCAGTTCATCTCTGGTGTAAGGAAAAAAATGCATAATTTTGTTTGTCATACACTCATGTCTTAAAGAGCCTGGACGGACACAGGCCAGGATTTGCAATCTGTGAGATCGATGGGATTTTCCTGGGTAAGAAATGCAGGTTTAAGCTGCCTGGCTTTTTTTTTTTTTTTTTTTTTTTAACTTTGGTATTTCATTAGCGTGGTAGATAGCTTATCATTTTGCTGAAGTCATGCTAATGATGCTTTCTACCTATTTAGCCACAAAAATAAGATACTGGGAGCTACATTCTTTTTATCTTTCATAGACTCAACTCAAGACCAGCCTTTTACCTGCCTTTAAATGCTGTTTTTCTCAAGGACACTTCCAACTGTTTTAGATTCATCCAGCCATGCATTTTTCAGAGGAAGCAGAAAAATGTAGAAAGGACAGAACTTGTCCAATGGATTAAATAGCACATATCATATGAGGAAAATACACATTAGAAAAATTAAAGAATGCAAACCAGAGGCAGCCAAGATCAATTGCTGAAGTGCTGAATCTTGGGTTGAGGCTCTGCCACAGGGAGCTGGAGCCATACTGCCCTGAGAGGTGATTTCAGAAGCCAGGCATCCAGCCTCACTCCCGGGAAAACAGCGATCGTGTACCCAAGTAAACACTGCAGATTCATGTCTGAAATGCAGAGTTTCAAAAACAAACAAATAACCCTCAAGCAAGAAAGGGCTTGCTTTCTCTGGGATTCTGCAAGGCCTGAAAGAAGAAGAAAAAAGGTTTATGTGCTCAAATACAGGCATAATACGGAATGTACGGATACTACACGTAAATCTATTTTTTAAAGCTGGTATGGACTGTTTCTGAGATTAAAAAATTGCAAGTATGAAATAACTCTCAACTGGAATGTAGTTATTCAACACTTGAGAGAGAGTGACTTCAAACCCCTACTTAATGTAAGCTTGATCACAGTCTTATATAGGATCAGTGTAGTGCTGTTGTGGCTCACTTTCTTTCCTCTTTTACTTTTGGCACTTACAATCAAGAAACAGAAAATATTCGCTTTTCTTCTTTAAATGCTATCAAGTTGGAATTTTAAATTGTTCACATTGTGCGCAGTGGCAGCTATTACCATAGTCCTCGAAGCAGTTGCTCTCAGCTAGATGTAGTATTTCCTGTGGTTTAAAAAAGGAAAGCAGAAGCTTCATGTGTACTATTTAGTTACCTGTAGATGCCTGAAAGACTCCACATGACAGTAACCAAAATATGAAAAACAGAAGACATGAAATGTTCACATTTTACAGTAATTTGCCACACAGAAAAGAAGAAAATTTTGACCTACTTGAGGAAAGAGGGTTATTATATTCATTCTGCTTAGCCAGAAGACACAATTTGACATGTAAGTAAACCATAAAGTTATAAGAAGGAACAAGTTAAGTCATGCCAGTTGTTAGGAGTAATTCTGCAGCTCTGTCTCTGGCAGAAATGCTTACTGAAGTCGTCGGGAATTAAGCATGTGAAGAGACTGAGGAACTGCATCCCAGTTATTGTGGTTATTTAGAGGTAGGGCCAACATTAGGGAATTACAGTCTTGGCCTCCTAAGTCGGCACAGCTGCACAAGCTCTGTGTGCTCCAGGGATTAACGTGCTGCTCGTGGGAGCTGCTGAAGGCACTAGTGCAGTGGTAGGGTTGCAGTACCCTTCTTGAGTTTAACACTATCTTAGGTCTGCTGCAGTAAGTGTCCAAAGTGCCTCGATAGCCAATGTTTTAGACATGTGGCACGGGTGTTCAATTCTTTGATGGCATGGTAGTTTCTTACTGAGCTCAGAGGAAGAGTTCCTCACCTCAGAGCGAGAGCCAGACCAGTCAGCAGGCTGGATATGGAGTTCATCCAAGTCATGAGGCTCAAGGTGCAAGTTCATAATTAGCTAAAACCAATACAAGCCTACAGTGCTGGCAGAAAGACAGTCCCACCCTTCTTCCCATCTCTAGGAAAGCCACAAGGGTAGTCTTCACCCTTCCTCCTCTTGTTGAAACTGTGCTGCCATTCAGCACAAAAAATTATGCGTCTCTGAGCCAAAGGCAGATTTTAAGGCAAACCTAGCGGTTAGCGTATTGCCCTGGAGAACTCAACCTACAGTCCCAGTCTGACAGCCGTCCAGGTACTTCATACCCAACAGCTTTCTGAGAAGAGTGTGATGGTGTCACATACTCTACAGGCCAACCCTGCAGATGTTTGTGTCATCTCAGCAAGGATTGACAAGGTAACACTATGCAGTCATGGGACTCTTGTAATACGTGTACGTGTGAATGTGGGGAGACACAGGTCATGTAATGCTTCTTGGTTTGTCCGCTGTTAGAAAGCGTCTGGTGTAATACCAAACTTACACAGGGCAAGACTTTTCTGTGGCAGATGTCTCCTATTTGAAAACATATGTCTGGAAAAGACCCAAGAAGAAGATGAAGGTGCTTTATTACTATGGTGATAAGATACCAATGGATAGATGGGTGATCTCAAGACTTTTCTGCTTGTACACTTCAATCTTTCATTTTCATCAGTGAGAGCTGAAGTTCATGCTGATTTTTGATAGTGCCTTATACGGAAAAATCACTTTCCATGGCCTATATTTGTGTTATTCTCATCACTTACTGACAGCAGAATTACACATAGAGACATTTCTTGCAGAACAAGAAACTTTAGTCTTTCCTGCAGCACAGCGAGAATATTTTACAGTGCAGTGTGTCAGAACATTGGAGCAACAAATTGTAATGCATGCAAAGCATATCTGCCTTTCAAGTTCAGTTAGAGATTTCTTTTTTAGTTCATATCTTTCAAGACCGTTTGGCAAAGCAGAGCACAACCCCCTCGAACTAGTGCTGTTTTATTGGATGGATGTTAGTTAACCCAGCTTAAAGCACCATGAACAACCCTTAGGGCTGATATTCCTATTGCAATATAAACCTTGAGCTATAGTTAATACTTATCCTCCCCAATTTGTATGTTGGCTTATTTTACGAAGATTTCAATGATACTCTGTTTGTTAGATGATGGCATGGATAACTGAATTATAGAATCAAACCAGTTTAAGTTAGTGTCTTCTGTTAAGCATTGTTTCCAATGTTTGAACTTAGATTCGGTTATTTTCCTTTGCAGCTTATCGATGCCCACGTCCAGAGCCTTCCATAAAAGAGATGAGACATTTTACTTGTATGTGAAGCCTAGATTTAAAGGTAAATTATAAGCTCTTCTGTTTCTTGAACTTGTAGTTAATTAAATGAGAGAGCCTTTTCCTATATTTTCTGTATCTATGTGCTGCTCACATTTCTGGTGAGCATCACATTCCTTGGGCATCACACTACCAAGAAGACACAAATAGGAGAGAGTTTGGGAAAAAACAACTTTCATATGTCCCAAGACAGATTAAAAGACCTGTATATCTTCAGCTCACTAGTGGCTGGTTTTAGATTTTTCTCTGGTCCTGATGTGCAACTCTGACAGTTGTGTACCTGCAATCCCAGCAGCAACATGATCCAAGTGTGAGATCCATGAGAGGAGAAAGTCAGTAGGAGTCTGAGAAGCCACAGGACCTTGATAAATGGCATTTTCTAGCATAAAAATGAGGAATAGTAAAATAAAATCCAAAGAAAATTGGCGGAAGTCTAAGTCAGTTTGAATTTCAGGCTTTCAGGTGCCTCATATATGAGCTTGCTGCTTCTTTGTACAAATATATTTTGATTTTGATCCTGCAGGCCCTCTGCTTCCTAACTTCTATCGACTTCATTCTTGGATTTATTCAGGACAGTGATTTCTGGAAAAGACAACTGCTTTACCTGCTCTCCAGACTTTCAAAATCTGACCCAGATGGCAGCTATTACTGTCATGAGAGCACACAGAAAATGAACGTAAATACATCTAACTGTGTAATAAGAATAAATATCTTGCCAATTTGGTTAATCTCAGGACTGAGCACTGAACATCTGGATACACTTTATCTCAGGAGCTGGGAAACTCTTATCAAAATTCTGCCACGGCACATCCCCGCCGGCCCTGCTGTTCAAGTGTTTGACATTGCTGCAACAAAAATGGCTAATCTTGCTAAATGGTGAGTGGTCATCTGCTCAGGGCTACTGTAGTCTGAAACTGAAGAACTTACATAATGCCTCGTCCAAGTCAGACTTTAACTTGGCATCATTGCAGTGAAAGATTAGCGAGGTAACCTATTGCATCATCTGCCACTTGTTGTTACCTTGGGATGACATGCTGTCACCTCCTGAACTTCCCCATTCAGGACTTTAAACTAGCCTTAGATTTTCTAGAATAGCAGATAATTCAGAAAATTACAGACTTTAGGACAAAAGACTTTGCTTTAAAATCCATTGTTTTAAAACATTTTCTTTCATAATTATTGTTTTCAAAAATCACACAACTTGAGATATCAGAAATATGGTGAGCATATTGCCAAAAGGAAGTCAGATCTTCAGAAAGCAGAAAGATCTTGACAGAACTTACCTACTCCTAAACTATCATATGGCTGTTCCTTAGAAGGGGCAAATAAACTAGTAAAGCATTTAATCCATTCTGTGCTTTCTGTGGCTTGTTTATCATTTCTTCAAACTAATCCTCTTCTGTAGTATTTTCAGTGAAATGCAGCGTTTCTTGAATTCACTGAAACCTGTGACTCAGTGTAATTCAGTGGAAGGGACTGAATGATAAGAAATGCTGTCAGTGTAATGGCTATCCACAAACACTAAACAAGAGGTGTCAGCACAGGTATTGGATGTTGGGACATCATCACAGAACTGACCTAACCTGAGAGGACAAGGTTTCAACTCAGATGACTCTCAGTTTGTTATGTCAGGTGCTTACAGATCCACAGATACACAACCTGACATCTTTTAAGGTTCCCATTTTGCAAAGTCTATGTATCTCTCTATATTCTCTCCTTTTTTAAAAAAATGAATGTTTAAGGCTTCTTTCTTTAAACAATAGCAGTAAAATAACATCTATGATCAAAGGTACCGTAACAAATCAGCATGTGTAGAAAGGAGTAAAATCTTTTATTTGTATTGATCTTGTACATTGGTATCTTTGACAGTATTTTGGTATGTCAGAGGCTGCTTGGTGGAAAAGCCTGAATCTTGAATACCACTGAAATCCCTCTGCGATGTTATGACATGCCTAAGCACCATGGAATGCCACATTTTTAATTACATTTTTCATGTGGCATTACACAGAACATAGAAAATTAGATGATCCACTTGAGAAAAAAGCTAGCTTGGGAACTCTTCAGTGTTTGAAGGGGAAAATCTAAGAGAAATTGAGTTTAATATTTGTGCTACAGTAGTAAGCAAAGGTAGTGTTGCTACAGGCTACATGAATCACAGCAACCACAGAACAGCTCGTGTGAATAAAATGGCAAAGATGCCAACTAAAAGGCTAAAGCAAACCTGTAACATGCAGCTCGTAAACTAGTTGCACGCATCATTATCTTCCCAGAAACTTTTATTGAGTACACTACCAGAAATAGGGCCCAGAACATGAGTTTTCTGCATCAAGAAAGTGCTGTAAAGATCTGCTCAAGGTGACTTCAGCTGATATGGGGTCATAATGGAAAACAAAAAATGTGTTCAGGTCTAGTGATGCAAGAACCCTATTATCAATTTTTCTTCAGGAGGATCTCACCCACCAAATATTTTGCTAGACGTCTAGTCTGCTTGTGAGTTGTAAAGCTGCTGAAAATCAGACTTTGATCTCATTTGTGACCGGTATATGAGACCAAAGCAACGCTTCTCAATCATTCCTGAGTTCACCTGACCACTTAGTGGGCTGATGAGGCATTTAATAGATCAGCTGTTACATTTTGTGAGGCCTTTGATAAACACATGGGTACCTTGACTTTCATTGCTTTTCTGAACGTGGTATAGAACTGGCAGATTGCCAAAGATAGTGTCTGGGGTGTTTTATGAGATGAGGTAAACAATAAAAAGACTCTAGCTGTTGGACTGAGTATACCAAGACTAGGTTTGCACATACCTGTTGTTGTAATATGATGTAGGATTAGATATCCACGTCTTTAAAAGGGAAAGCGTCTGCTTCATGTGTATCCTACAGAAAAACTGCTGGTTGGAATCCAGCCTGCAGTAACTAATTTTGAAACATCTGGTACATTTCCTACTGCAGATCTTCCTAGTCGACACCTTCGGTCGTAAGCACCAGGAGTTAGTTTAGTCCAGCGATAGCTATCTGGAGCCCACAGGGCAGTTGATAAAGGGAATAGCCACAGCAAACCTCCACGTTTGCATCTCCTCTGTGGGATGCATCTGCCATCCCACACAACACAGGTGTGTCTTTGTGGGGGTGGATGGCCAAGAGGACACCTGCCAGAAGACATTGCTACATACCTCTCAACATAACTACAACCTGTGCTGCCATCAGGAGGTGGGACATACATGTTCCACAGTGACAACAAAAATCAGTGGTCATGTTTCTTCTGAAGGAACTGTTCTGCCAGAAGCAGGGAGCAGTAGAAGGCCTCTGAGCTGTCCATCTGCCTGCTCCTTGTCTTGGGCCATCCCTGCCTCTCTCTAAATGGTCCTACTCGATCTCAGTAAGGAAAAAGTCCACAGGTGGAAACCAGCTGATTCTATCCTCAGCTCAGGAACCTGTGTGTAGGTAGCACATAGCTTATTACAGATGTTCTAGCAAATAGTAATGGGGGGGAAGGGGAGGGAGGAAATAGGCTTTAGTTTAATTTTCCAGTCATGTATTACATAACAAATCATATTGCATTCTTCATGAAGAATGCTTGGTCACTGACACTTCAATAAATATGTTATCTTTTGTTCCTCAATGGGTTTCATTGTTCAGTGTATTCTTCAGACTTTGCAAACCCAACTGTATGAGTTTTTTTTTAATTTTAAATACAGATCTGAAAGTCTAGTTAAATGGACATTTCTAACACTTCCCTAACTGTGATGTCCTGGTGTTCCCCCATGTACTTCTTTCATTATCAGGTTAAATGAAGTTGATTTCCAAAGTACTTTTGTGGTTCTTGGACCACTAATATTGCCTGTGCAGAGAGAAGGTATGAAACAAGAATTAAGTTTTTTGTCCAGAGATGAACACTGTATGAGTCAAGAGCTTTCCCTTTCTACATTTGAAGCACAGCATACGCTTTCTTACTGTTCTATGAAGCACCAAGTACTTGCCATTGCTGGAGGTGAGATTTCAGGCCCAGTGCCCTAGCTGCCATTTTACATTCTGGAATAGAAACGAAGAGAGTATATAAGCAAAGCTCTGCCTAGGGTTGCACGACCCAGAAGTTACCGTAATTTGGGCAGGCTGTTGATGCCTGGTCACTGCACACACTGTTATTATGGACGATATGGTGGGAATGAGGGAGGCTAACAACTTTCCTGTGCCCTCTGGAGCATTTGAATTCAAAACTCTTTTAATTTAATATAGATGCTTTTTTTCCTTTTTACACATGGGACTTACTTGTGATTCCCTTTACCATCTATATTCAGTCAATTTTTGTCTATGCTTGAAAATATTGCACAAATCTCTATTCAGAATTGTTACAGATAATGGATACTCAGTGGGGCATTTCCAAAAGTGTTACCAGTGCGAATAGCATAATCTGGACAATGCGGTGTTTGACGGCAATTGCTATTTCCAGGACTGTTTTGAATTACAGCTCTAATAAGTGGCCAATCACCACATCCCTAACCATAAGCCAAGGAGATCACCCACCCCAGCAGCCACCCCCTCGACAAAGCAGGAGGGGAAGGGTCTGTCCGAAGGGCTTGGAAGCATTTAGCCAGAAAAGCTTTGGTGGCCTGGGATCAGCGCCGCAAAATCTGCAGTGCCATTGCTGTGCATCACCCTTCCAATGCTGCGCAAGTCATGCAAAGTGGGAACCGTGGTTGCTATGTTCTCTGGAATGAATTGTAAACCTTTTTCGTGAATCCAGGGCTATCGAAGTGACTAACGGAGTGGTAGAAAAGGGGCTGGCATTTCTTGCATAGGAATCAAGTATTCAGATTTCCTATAAAGCTCACATAGTTTTGCCAAAGCCAAAATTGCCGGCAAACCACAGAGCCTTGAAAAGGTTTATGAACAGCAAAACTGCATCTCAAAGGAGGAGACAATTTATACTGTTTTTCTGGTTTGTAACATTCCCTGTTTTTTGCTACGATTTACACTTCTTAAGGAAAAGAGCTAATCATATGACAAATGACAGGGCACGAATCTTTTTTTCCACCAGAGATTTCAGTACACTGCAGGTGACCAACCGTTTCATGCTCTGGGAATGTCTTAGAGTGACAGCCGAATGAAATCAGGAACCGGTTTTTGCATGCACAGTGATGACAATCACCAGTAGAAGGCCACAAACAGGTCAAGAGGATTTAGGTCTGGTTAGTCCTAACTTGAGGCAGGGAAAATGGACTAGATGAGCCTGCTAGAATGCCTTTCTCTTCCTGTGGGGCTTGAGCTCTTAACTGATTTCAAGCAGCTAGAAATGGACAGCCAGTTTGGTAGCAGTGTTGCATCCTGATGGCTCAGACACCCGGGACTGCTGATTCAGCGGACAGAAAACAAGGCAGCTCTGAATGTATGCTGAGCGGTTGTCATGACCCCGTCTTTTGTAACTCTAACTTAAGTCAAATTAGAGTTAAAAAGTTACTTTAATTAACCTGCAAGTAAATACTTTCATGCAGTAGTTATGACTTCCAAAATCATGACCCGAGGCGAACCTCGTTAATAGCTTGTTAATAGCTATGCAAATAATTGAGAAGACTCCGAATACCTCCTCTCTGGTGGGGAAAGACAACTGCAGGCAATTTCAGTTAGCCTGCCTGCCGTCGGGCAGGGCGCAGGCAGCTGCGGTTCCCCAAGCCTGGCCTTGCAGGTGTCACACCTTCGCTCCCTGCAAAGCTGCAAGTCAGGAAGGCGATTTCTGTAAGAGAGGGGTGTCCCGTGAAGCCCCTCCTCGCAGCCGGCTGAGGAGGTGGGGTACCACCCGCAGTCGCTGACACGGGGCACTGTCGAGATTCATACCCAGTGGCGAAGCTGTCCAGGAAGCAAACACTGCTTCGTCCGAGTACAATTAAAAACAATTAAACACGGAATAATTTAAAAAACCTTTTTATTTAGACAAACACAAGAAGAGCTAGATAGGATTTTTGAGCTAAGTTTTTTGGTTGGAGAGCCAATGTGTACTTTAAAGCATCGTAAGAGACTGAGGCGATACAGTCTTGAACAGCGTGTTGTAATAATTTGTGAAACTGCATGAGACATTTTTTTAAACCAATTACTTCCCATCCATTCAGGGACGGATAAGCCCCCAGCTAAAATTCCTTTTCATTCCGGTGCTTGTAACGATGAAGATGAAATGTGATTTTCCTTTCTAACAAATGCTCCAAAAAGCAAAAAAACAAAAAGCATGTGTTTGTTACGGAAAATAGGCCTCGGCATGCTGGAAATTCTGCGTTTTACTCATTTTCTACCACAAATGCCCCATTTTTAAAGAAATGAATAATGTAATCATTTTCTCTGATTTATGTTTTCTTTTCTGCCTCATTTGGCACTAATGCTGTGTTATTACAGGAACAACTGTTCTCTGCAAAAAGAATGATCTTTAGACATCTCATCCAAAACCTTTGAAGTCACTGGGAATGAACTGAAAAGAAAGGCAGAGAGGCCATTTACATTAGCAGCAATTGAACGCTTTCCCACTGACCGGGCAGGTTTTCTACTCGTCGCCTGATGACAGGGAGCTGCAGTTTCCTACATCTTCTCAGAGAAGATGAAAAGCTCTCTTCCAGGTAGGGTACCAAGTACATGGCTTGTGGTTTTCAGGTCAGAAGTCAGAAACAGTAATAAAATGTGGGACGAATAGGGTGCAACCGAGTCCCCGGAGCAAAAGCAGAGGCTGCGGACATCTTCGCTGGCGAGCATCCCTGGGATTTGAAACGGCCGTGTGCATCAGCATCAGGATAACAGCACTAGTAACAAGTGCCACAGCTCCCGAGCTCTCGAGGTTTGAGACATGTGCTGGCAAGCCAAACGGCAAGGAGGAGTGTTTTAAAAAGGAACTTGGAGAACAATCTGGAGGGAATTAGTGTCAGGCATGTGTAAAGAGGGTTACTCTTCCCATCTCCAACGCCTATAATTACATCTCAAATGTGCTAATAAAATCCAGCGGTTACAGCGGGTTTTTTTTTCTCTTTGTCAAAGTATGTACCTTAAACATGCTGCTGTGACGACTAGAAAAAAAATCAACGTACACTTCAAATCGCCATGCAACCACCAGAAGCGANCTGCCCTGCCCAGGACGGCAGCGTTGCCCAAGCCCTGAGGGCAGCACTAGCCTGCGTGCGCAGCGGGCCGTTACTTCACAAGGCCCCTGCCACGGGCCCTGGGAGGCTCCTCCACCCGACCAGACCCTTTGTTAAGCGCTGGCTCAGAGCCAAGAGAAATATTTTTTAGAGAATAAACTCACTAAAGCCGTCTCTGCGTGCTCGGCAGAGATCGGCAGGCCCCGGGGCAGCGGCGCTGGCGACTCCAGCCTCACGCAGTGCCCTCAGGGTCCGTGCTCCTTGCTGGGGTGCTGCGGAGACCCACAGCCCTCGGGGACAGGTGCACAGTGCCGGGCTCGTGCCGGGGGCAGGCCCCCATGCAGTGCCACGAACAAAGTTGTCCTTCAATAGGCAGCCTCTGTGCCAGCTGCCCCAGCGTCAGCGGCATGGGCAACGCAGTCACATTCCAAGGCTTATAAGGCAATTGCATGGCTGGAGCCATGGCCAGCACCCACCCAGGGGACTCGGCCGCGCACCCTCCTCCCTCCCCTCAGCCAGCGCCGAGCCGCCGGCCGCCCCTCGAACCCGGCTCTTCTGCGACACCCCCCCGCGATAAGGGCGAGCGTTGAAATAGGGGGGAGAAAAAAACCCCGCCCGCCGTGCGAGGGCCCCTCCGCGCTCCCCGCTGTGCCACCGCGTCTGCGGCGGGGAGGGCGGAGGCGTCCGTATGGATTTCTTACCAATTAAAAAAGAAGTTATTAAAGTCCCCTTCTGA
>WAAD01034932.1:465931-609198 GCA_013389945.1 Fregata magnificens | reverse complement strand
GAGGAGGAGGCCGAGGCGGGGCCGGCGGCGTGAGGGGCCGCCCGGGGCGGGGGGGGCACCCCAGAACATGGCGGTGCGGGCTTGGCACCTCAGAACGTGCGGTGTGGCCTGGCCCTGGGCTTTGGAGCTACACCCAAAGGCGAGCGAGGATCGGGGTTTAAAACCACCCCGGACTGTGCAGCCCCCCCGGTTTGCTGTGTAAAGTGGAGTGGGACCGGACAGCAAACGTGAACATTTGGGTTCACCTTGGTATTTTTTAGGCTTATTTAAACCGTGAGGGAGTCCACTCAGTTTGCAGATCTGCTGTCCCTGGGCTGGTGGGGAAAGGAGCCCGGAGCAGCGCGGACAGATCGCATCCCACTTGCGTTTGTATTTACTGTCATTGTCGCATGTGTAGCAAGAGCAGCCAGTTTATAGGAGGTCTGGCACGTTCCCCCAGCAATCAGTTTTAAAATATTGCCTGCTCTGGCGTGGTGCTTCTGTAAATTGATTAGCTTTGCTGTCAGATTGGCTGGGACTTCTTGCAGAGAACTTGCAACCCAGTAGAAATGGAGAATTTCAGCACAGCAGTTAATGATTGCCCAGGTTAAGGTGACTCAAAAGCAAAGTATTGCGGCAAGTTACTCGCCAGCGCCCACAGGTAGCGAACTCCCTGGCTTTTAGCTGGGTAATGTAATCCAGTTAACACAAGCTAAGTAACCGCTGCTAAACAGACAGTGGTTTTATTTATGTAACTTAACTAACTTTAATTAACTAGGTTGACTTGCCAGTGTCTCTGTATCGGCCCTTCTTGACCAGAGGAGCAGGATGGGGCCAGGGGAGAGCAATGGCCGCCGGGCCATCTTTGTTTATTGATTCGTGGGTCTGCCCTGCTGGAGCAGGTCACAGGTTTCTGGAAGAGCCTTTTGGCTCTACGTGATGCTTCACTAACCCGCTGCAGAAAATCCAGATTCATTCCGGGTGGCGAGTGCTGCTGCGTGTATCCCACTTGAAATGTTTTAAATGTCTAAATACTGAACCCATGTGAAATGTTGACAGCCTGCTTGGTGAGCATCTCTGCGGCTTCTGTTCTCTGGGGCCATCCAGCACGGACACACTTGTGGCGAGTGCTTTATCAAGCAGGGAAATATGCAGGAAGAAATATTGAAATCACTAAAATTAATCATACGAGTTTAGTTAAATACGTGCCTAAATATTGGTGGAACTGCCATGGAAAAGGCAGAACTGGAGAAGATCCAAATGTACTGGTAATAAAAGAAGTCTTTGCTGCTTTTTTGTTGGGGTGTTTTTTTTTTATTATTTTATCTTTGTTCATATTTCTTGAAACACGTGTAGCGGGCACATAAAGTGTCATCGGATGAATCTTCTGTTTTCATCTACAGGATCAGAGTTCCCAGCACTGTCAGAAAGCAGCATTTGAAGCACGTTTAAGGCTTATTGGGGCTCTTGGCCCCTTTGTGGTGCTCAGCTGGCCCCAGCTGGACGGGGGGAGCTGCGGGTGCCGGGACGACCGATGGGAGAGCAGTGCTCCAAGGGAATTCGGTGAAATTAGGCAGAGGGAAAAGTTGCTTTTATAAAGATGTCGCATTGAAATCCTGTGGCATGTGGGTTTTCCAAGGGATCGCATATGACTTCTGTTCCCGTTCCTCAGATTTCAGTGTGGTTTCTGTTCTCGTGCCTTTCCGTAGCTGTGCTACAGGCTCAGGATTCTGGAGGGACCCTAAGAGAAAAGGCTTGTAGCAAAATGAAAGCATTTGTTTTCCACTGGGTATGCAGAGCAGCCTGTTTGCTGACTGCAAAGGGGCAGGTGCTGCCAGGGCGGCCTCTGCAAGGATTAAACTTCCCTGGCTTTCCTTCTTGTCTCACTCAAATCCTCCTGGTAATATTGCTTCCCAGTGAGGCTGGGGCTGCCTGTGCCAGCCGGTCTGTCAGTGAAGGAGAGTCTTCTCCTGCTCTCCATCCTCCAGGAGAACGCGTCTTACCACCCTCCTCTCATTTCTTGCCGACTGGCACTTTCTGCTGGGACCGTTGCGTATGCTGAGTTTGTGCAGTGTGTAGCATGGGGCAGTCCGGATCGTAGCTGAGGCCTCCAGGCATGGCCAAAACAAACATAAATAACAACAACTACATAATTACTGTCAGAGATCAGATCACTCCTTTAAAAACCAGGACATATTCACTAATATCTGCATCGCGGTTTGCCAGATGCTTTAGACATTGTTTTTTTTCTCCTAGGTTTTTAAACTTTATTTTCTGTCAGGTTGCAGGCTGTTATTAAATAACTTTTGTCACTGCATTTGCTGAAACCTCCCGCATGGAGACAACGTAAACTGCAGTTTAACTTATGGCAATGTCAGAAATACGCCGATGAAACAACAGTAAAACTCTGGTCTTGGGCTAAATGTAAGATATTACGGGCTTTCTCTTGAAATACTGGAAATGTCTGTGGGGCTTCTCTGCGGCTCCGTGCACCAGGCTTGTTTCCTAGGGACCGTGCTAGGAACATCGTGGTTGTTTTTAGCATATGTGGGCACCGAGGAGTTTCATGTCAATAGGCAATGGAGAGGCGGTGGTCATAGCTGTGGAAATTGGGGACAGCAGAATTGAGTATGGAAAAGTGCCAGGAAGGGGAAAAAAACCCAAACCATTTTGTTCAGGTCATTCAATGTAAGTGGTTAAGAATAATCATTTTCCTTGGATAAAGTCAAGTAGCCTTATTTATCTGCCTATTAGGTTGGTAATTGTTCTAGCTCACACCATTTAAAATCTTTATTCACTCATTATCCTATTGCCAGTTGGTCATTAATACTTGTGTCTGCGTCATAGTACAGCTCGGTGGTTTCAAGCAGATGGATTAAAGCTAAAAGCAGCTCTTTTTTTAATTAATTCATTTTTGTATCAATTAAAAAGTCATAATTGCAGATAGCTAGGAAGTTTATAACTAATTCAAATTGATAGCATGTTTTGCTAAAAGAGATGTCTAAAATCTTTTAATGCATATATATGTCCAGCAGGAGTCTTAAATACCATTTTGATAATTCATACTGCAGATATGGACTCTCATAATACAACAGCTGACCTGTTCTCTTCAGATTGTCTTGCTACCTCATCTCCCACACCATTACAGCAATTAACTTCGTGTAACAACATATAGTGCACACCAATAAAAATCATAAGTAAACATTTTCATTTGCGATTGGCTTCATATGACAAGCCATTTTAATTCCTTAAAACTATACTTGCTCCACTATTTTTCTTGTTTTCAGCCAAATTCTGCTATGCAGTTATTTGAGTTAGTATTTGAGAGATTAGCAATGTAATTTCTGCCAGCGGAATTTGGCCCGTTTTATATTTACGATGGCTGCAGGGGGCTGGTTAGATGGAGCAGAAAAGTGACGAAAGAAGCTGATGGACACTGAAACATCCTGACCAAGATGACATTCAGTAACACTTCCCAGTGCCGTAGAGACCCTCCTGAGGAAAGCATCAGTAGTCACTATCCAAGTTGGTATAACTTGTGATGAAACACTAAGTGGTACAACTGGGAGTGCTTTATTTATTGCTAATATACCTGCATCTCTGATAAATTTTACCCGTGAAATATCTCAGGATTCAGTACGAACTAAAAGGGAATTGGTGAATCGGAGGTCGAAAGGATGAACCAGAGAAGTATTTGTTGTACAGGGCAGACCTCCTTCTGCGCTCAAGTAATGATAAGGTGAATCCGGATCCTTCTTGTTACTCGGCCGGACTATGGTAGACAGGCACCGATGTGCCTAAGGGCATTGGCACCCCTGGTTTAACCCAGAAGCCAAGGTGCCAGGAATGCCATTAAATCCACCGGGGACTGTTATTGTTAATTTTAGGTGGGAGTGGTGGATGACTAGAAAATCCAAAAGCAGCTTGGTAAGGTAATTTGGCCCTTTGAAACTTTTAACCCATAACGTTTCTTGATTGTTTAGTTTACTGTGGCATATGTTTGTTGTTGTTTTAAAAAAATCCTTGTAACAGTGTTAAATAAAACGCATCTCTTCCGGGTGTGTGCGGTTAACTGGCAGATGCTGTGGGGCAGATCAGAAAGCACATGGACAAGATCAGAAAGCCCATCAGTGACTTAAAGGCTTCTTCTGGAGCCAGCCTTAACAGTGCCTCTGTACTATGCTGTTATTGTCTTAATTGATTTACACAGCATTGACTTGAGGTGAGCTATTCGCTTTTTATCTTACAAATAGTAGGGAGCTGGTCTCTTACAAGACAGAAGGTGGTTAAACATCCATAAAAGATGCTCAGCCTGTGCTCTGTTATTTGCATTTACAGCTGTGTGCTGATAGTGTGCCCATTAGCATATCCATATGAAAAGCACACAGTAGTTGGACATTTACAACATCCTGTTGTTTGGCCAGTATAGTGCATCTGTTAGCACAACTTTCTACAGAGTCCTTTAAAAGAGCAACGGAAATCTGGGGAGCAGGGAGGCTGGGGAGCAGCTGGACAGTCGTGTTAAAATAAAATACCTGGAGAGCCTAACAAGGCGAAGATTGCAAGGAGAACAAGCGGAACTGGAACTGTAAAGCAATTCAGTGTGCGGGGGTTCGGGTGGGACAGTTGTGAGTTTACAAAGAGCTATCTTAAAGAGCGTGTGCGACAAGGAGTAGGAAATCTTTGTTGTAGCAGAAGATAACCGAAGCGTGACTTAGCACAGTCCGTGCAGATGTTCAGAGTTTCAAGGCTTGCTATGCCTTCAGGACATGCAATAGCAAAGGAGTTGTTCCTCCTAGGAAGAGACTTTTCAAATAAACTATACAAACTCTTGTGTAAATATCTGTTCATTTGTCATTGCACTTAGCTCTCTTTGCACTTTCTATTCATGGATCCCGTAGAAGGGTAAGTGTCACCTGCCCTTTCTGAAGCAGCAGAGACACAAAAAGATGAAGCAGTTCTGTATTGTTATGTAGCTGTTCACTGGCAGAGCCAGAAAGAGATCCAGGAATTGATCCTCAGTGGGTGCAGAGTTGTCACAGCTCCACTCTAGACTGTAACATTAGCTATGGCCTCAGTTTTCTGAGAGCAGTGGACCTTCCTAACCCATATTTGCTTTCCTAATCAGTAATGTTCATTATTTTTAAAAAAAGAAGTGTGTCTCCGAAGTTGTGAGTACTCCCAAGTCCTGTCTACACAAATTGCATGAGTTAAGTGCTTGCTTACACTTTTGGAATTTAAACATCATTAACCTTTAGGGTCTTGAACTACTTACTATCCATTGGCACGATTATGTGTTGTACAAATATTTACCAATAAAGAATAATAGACGATACTACAGTGATACCTACAACTTAATGGTACTTGTTCGTTCCCTACCTTGTATAAATACTGATTAATCCCTGAAGTGGATGAGCAGCACTCTACCTTGTTCTGTGCTTTAGAACTTGAGACACGTCTCAGTTTACCACTGGGGTAGTAATTTTTTTTTACCCATCTTTCATGTTTGGTCAACTCGGTCTGGAATCTTAGAATCAAGCATGATTCTTTGCATATCCTCAGCGGTGTCGCCATTCAGATTCCATGCTGTCTTTGCAAGTGATGCACTGGAATTAGTTGCCGATTGCTTCCAGATTAAAATCACAAAGTTTGTTGGAATGCGGCTTGGTCTTTGAGCTATTGCAATGAAATAGTATGGTACTTTCTGAAGTAGGCAAGCGGAGCACGTGAGAGTGAATTCTTTCTCTATAAAATAGGCTAAATGAAACCTTTTGGCCATTTACTTTCTTTTTCTGAGAAACAGAATTCATTGTTTACAAACAGGTGCTGCTTGTATACAAAGTAAGAATTTGACCATGCCAAAGATAACTTGGTTTTGACTGAAATTTTAATGGAATAATTAGTAGCTTCAGAGGCAAAAAAACCCAACTGCTTTTAGCAGAGAATGAAAGCTATTGGGGTATGAATCATTATATTGTCCATAAAAATGTTTTGCTTAGTGCAAATGAATATATTCTGGACCTGTTCATGCTAACTGAATCCCCAAAGTTCAAATTTTTTTCTTGTCAGCTCCAAAGTGGAGAGTTACCAAGTATTTAAAATCTACCGGAGTTTACTTTTGTTACAAAATACACCCATATGTTTGAATCGCACTTGGTATTGTGTTGCTGTGGTACAACCATCAGCCAGCCACTACAAGACGAGGTGAGAAGCCCTGATTCAGTTCCTGCAGTGCGGTTATAGTCTGGGACTGCTAGGTTTAATACTTTAAGCTATTTTGGTAATCTGCAGCGATTAAGTGCATCTTGTTACTGAATGTAATGGACCAGAAAGATTTTTCTTATGTTCTGCTTTGTGCTTCCTTTCTGCAGATTCACTTAAATGTGTTATTTTTATTAACTACTTAATTCTAGATTTCACTGTTGTGGCATATTGTTGTCTACAAATCTGTAGACAAATCTGTTGTCTACCCTTCTGTTCAGGCAGGTGGGTTATGATTTATGGTATCAGGTAATTTGTTCAGTAATTCTGGTATCCAGCTGTATTCGGTGGTCAGAGAGAGGCAGCCTTTGTAGAGAACTCAGGACAAGACAGTCTGTGTGTTTGTTTAGATGTACAACTTCCGGTATTTATTTCTACCTCTGAAAAATTCCGAATGGTTGAAATACCTAAATAAAGGCGTTGGTAGGTTTTTGAAGTTTACTTTGAACTACAATTAAGTGATTTTTCAGTTTTTGCTGTCAAACAGTGTCTCAAAGTGGTGTTTCCAGAGTCTTTAGTTTTAGAACGGTGCCCTTTCTTATTTCACCCTTGCCCACACTTAAATAACATTGGCCTCTTTTCTTGTGGCTCCTTCATATGTGCCTATTAATCTGCCTTCATGCCTGTTCAAAGGTAATGCCCTCCTATTTTTTAATCCCTTTTGCAATCCCTTCTTTGGATTCCCTCCAAATTATCCACTTCTATATATAGAGAGAGGTGAGCCATATGGGTCTGGAGAGGAAATTGTGCTCGTGAGATAGCAGATGTAGAGATGAGTTTCAGACACAAGAATGCAAGGGGGAGCCGGGCCAAAAAGTGCCGTACGTAAGGATTTCTCAGGCCAGCCTTGCTATATAGAGCAGAAAGCTGGACCACCAGAGAGCAGGAGTTTTAATGAGCTTGGCTGTAGTCAGGACCAATGACAGGACACCAGTGAAGGGAAACACCAGGAGATCAGGGGACAAAAGTAGTATCAGAGACGCGACAGCAAGATTTAAGCAGTTTGGACATACTGTGAGGACGGCAGAAATCAGAGGAACGGAAAGGTTTGGACACCGGGATAGAGAAGGAACAACCAGAAAGCAAGCCAAGGTCACTGTGTCACAAGAGTGTGGTTGGGTTTCATCCTCACTCCTCTGATCTCGTCGCACCCGCCGAGCAAAACACTGGGAAGTTCAGTGTTTCTGTGGAATTGGGAGAGGCTTGTGCTGTAGAAACTGGCCAGAACTAAGGATAGACGAGGGCTTTTATGGCTGGCCTCCTTCAGACTTTTGAAATAATGATTTTGCTTGGCATTATTTCAGAAGCTGAAATTAAAGACGAAAAATGCTTGCCGCTGAAATAGCCACTGAAATAGCATGAATGCAGATTTGCGAAGAAAGTGTGATACATTCTTGCCACAAATACACTTTTTAAGCAGAGGGCACATAAAGCAGAGTGAATGTGCTCTCCCCACACAGGCTTTTCCACAGCTGGACCCCAGAAGGGGTTATCGCTTTCAGCCAGTGCTGAGCCAGTGCATCCTCTTCTCAGGTGTGCATCCTGCTCCAGCAGTGGGAGGTTCTCCTGGGAAAAACCTGCAAGATCAGGCTCGAGATTTGCATTAATTCATAAACGTAACATAATCTGACACTTCAAGATGTAACCTGTTCATCACGGGCTAGAAGAGGGGTTTTGCCTTCTATGTAGAGCAGTCTGTGACTTGCTAGATGAATTACTCCCCAGCAGTGGCAGGGCCAGCCAGGGAGGCTTTCATGGGCAATGGAAAAACATCCCATTTCCTGCTAGTCAGCAGTGTCTGAAGGCACAGAAGATTTTGATACCTCCCTTTGTCCTGGTCACTCACTATTTTGTGGTCTGGATGAGACTTTACCCACACTTACGCAGACTGTTGAGGACTAATACTGATCTCTTGTTGCAAAAGCCATTTTAAGTCGTCATTTTGAGTGTGTTTTTTAGATGCTGGCTGAAACCACATCACGCCCCGTGGTTCTCCATCAGCCAGGCAGGCTAAAGAAGTGGTATAAATTTCTGCTGTTTTCAAACTTTCTTTTGTATTGACCTTGAAACTAGGCAAGTCATTTCTACTTTTGACCATTCTGCTCGGTTTCTTCTTGGCTCGGTTTCTTCTCCTCTTGACAGGAGATGTTTTACCTGTAGCACCAGCACCCTGGCCCTTGCTGAGGGCAATAAGCAAACGTTAGCCTGCTCAGATGGGAGGACAGCATTGCTGCACAAGTCCTGGTTTTACTTTATTGTTTCGTTGCAGGTACATAATTCTCCGGTACTGTTATTTCCCCGTGTTTCAGAGATGGTATTAGAGTGCTGACAAGTTTACACTGAAGCACACCGGTATTCATCCGCTGATGCAAAAAAGTCAGATAGCATAAGTGCTTAGCACGCTTTCTTTTCTTTTAAATTAAAAAAAAAAAAACAAACCTGCTCTGAAAAACCAAAAGCAGGATAAAAAGCCAGTTCTGGAAGTCTCATAACCAGCGCTCTTCCAAACCTCTTTGAAGTTGGCGTTGGACAGTTGCCAAGCTAAGGCTTCTTGCCTCTTCCAGGGTTTCTCTTTCTGTCGCCCTGCCCGTCTGCACAGGACCTGCCGGCTGCGGGCAGGACTCTCCTGCTTCCATGTTAGGAAAAACCTTCACTGCAAAAGAGAGTGGTCAAAGTCTGAAGTTTAGCCTTATACCGTATCCTTAGTTGCTTCTGCCATGTGCAGGACGATGTGAATTTAAGAAGGAGTGATGGCTTCCAGCCTAGATTCTGGGACCATTTCTTTTCCTACCAGTGTCGCAACCTTTACATCATCTGAAAGAATGGGTTTTGTGGTTTATATGCCCAAAGGCTGCCCATAAAGGTTGGCAAGGGCAGTTGGTTAAGTCTGCACAAGGTCAGTCAGGATGTCTAATAATTGTCCTAACACTTTACCTGTTATGGAACAATAATGAGAGTTTTTTCATTATTTTCGGGTGAGTGAACCTGGCAGATGCTGACAGCCAGCAGATGTGTAAAGTTCGAGGTGATTTGTAAGGGACCAGCTCATCTGACGCACGGTAATTGCATTGTGGGACATTGTCACTCAGCGTCGTGTCCTGCTCCGGCAGAACGAGGTAAAGGTCAGTTCAGAGAGCTGGCGTAGCGTGAGGGGCAGCTCAGGGCTGAAATTAAAAACCTCATTTCCATCTCTCCCATATACATGTGCTCACGGCATGCCTGGAGCCGGGTGGGTGCCCCGGTTCTAGATTTAGGCATTGTTTGGGCGACTGAACGGTTGTTTTGGTCTGGAGTGGGTTTAAATGTCTCCTCTGGTAAGTCTTAGAAAAAATCTCCTTACCCACCTGTTGGTGTGTTAGTTTGGTGCTCATCTGTCCACTTATAATTTTGGGCTTGGAAGTTTGTTCTGTGACTTGTTCCTTTGCTTCAGCGCCTATGTGCCGTGGCAGCTCCCCAGGCAGCCGGTGCCTGCTCTGCCAGCACAGCCGGCGCTGGCAGGAGAGGCTGTGTGGCATGCAGCTGGAAGGGTGCAGTTGGACTTTTCATCTGCTCCCTGCTGCCCTGCACGCTTTGTTGTCCCCTCTGAGAGGGGCTCCAGGAAGTTTCTTTTGCTGCAGAGATGCTTTTAGGCGAGTTTGCCATTTGTGACACCCCAAAAGGTCAGAAGCTGCTCTCCCTTCATGCTTAGCTCCTCACACGCAGGTGAAGTTCAAGTTCCCCCATTGCTGCCCATGGGCATTAGGAGTGGTGTGAGCAGTCGTGTTGGAAACGGGGTGGATTTGTCCGATGATGAGCCTGCTGACGGCCCCGAAAGGGGAGCGAGAGGTGGCCTCAGGATGTCCACAGCTACCTGGACCATGCAGAGTCCCTGCAGTGTGGAGCACGGTGCTGCCTGTCCGTGTGGTTGGCTTGCACTCTAATCAGGATTGATTCTGGAATCTGACTGGGATCTTTATCACGGCTGCGATGTATGGAAGTCAACTGAAGCCCTGATTGACTGGGTTTCCTGGGTGTGCCTGCACTTCTGTAATACAGATGCTGATAAATCTGTAATACGCTGGAGATCTTGATAAAACGTGTGTTGCGTATTTCATCTGCTGTCGCCTCATTCTTCTGTACTTGCAGGTATCTAATCCCTTGCTCTTTATCTTACAAGGCATCACATTACAAATTTTGTTCTTTATTCTTCTCCTAACATCCCCACACTTGATGGCACTAGAAATTGCAGTAACTTGCTCTGCACGTGCTTCTTAAAATGTGAATGCTGGTGGCTGGGTCAGCTCAGTAGCTCGAGGTTTCCTGTTAAGCTGGCCAGCTTAGCAGCAGAGCCCCCAGTGCAGCATTGACTCGCTGTGCAAAACGTCTTGCCTCCGTCAGGCACAGACCTTCAAGCCATCTCTTTTAGTTCCTCCCTGTGCCAAACGTGACTATAAAAACCGAAGGAGAATTTTGCTGTAAACACGAGTGGAGCCAGGATTTCCCCCCATGGAGAACTGTTGTTAAAAGCTCCCGCTGATTTTTTAAGCTCTGAGTTAATAGTTTGCCGATACGTGCTAGCCTGCAGGCTTCGCTCACGGTCCCCATGCTGGACATCGAGGGATGGATTCGTCCCGGTGTGTGTATAATCATGTGTGTACCAATGAGTGTGGCTGTGTCGTACAAGGATTTCGTGGAGAGCTAGCAGAGGGTCTTTTTAGAGATGCTAAATTTGAAGGAAAAGGTGACTTTTCATTGAAAAGGTATTTTTGTAGAAATAAGTCTTCTCTGGAGTTCTTGATGATTTTTCTTTTGTTTAGTGTTTCAGGATATTTTTGAGACTCCTTTTCATGTTTCACCAGAGGACTCCCATTTTCTGACCAGCTTGGCCTAACTCTCTGTAGAACTCACCTGATGCTAAGCGTTTACTGAGCTTGTTTGTTGAGGTGGTAATTGCTGGTGGCCACAAAGGCGTGAAGCAGTTGAGGATGTGTCCAGACTGCTTCCGCTTTGGTCATGCCTTTCAGAAGTTTAGCTCTGTTTTTCATCTAAAAGTCTGAGAAAGAAGTTAAATTTGTAGTATAGGAAAACTGAATCTCTGCTTTCACCAAGCTGACCTGTGAGGGCACATTTGCTTGTGCAAGTAGACGGTTAGTGTTGTTCCTGGATTCATTTTGTTGACCTTTATGAAGAGAAAGAATAGATTCTTATTCAACAAATGTCTGCTTCCAGGTAGTTGTGAAGCACGGTATTTTTTTCCTAAGAGTGTGCAGATAGGCTTTGCATTTAGAATAAGATTTTTTTTAACCGTGGCACACTCTATTAAAGTTTGTTATGTGTCCAAATTACACTGCTTTGCTTTTTAACTACAGCTGAAACCGTGTTTCGAATAACAGATGTGGAATACTGTCATCCCACTGTCACACCAATTGCTCATTGTTCTGAGAAGGTCACATCATAATTCATTAACAATAATTATTCCCTGGGTACACCCTGCACTTCTTCACTCAATTGCTTCATTAACTTGTGAGTGAATCTCACATTCACTGCTCCAATCAATGAAGATATATTTATAATGTACAAGTGGATGCTATTAGTTACAATATATTAACTGCCTAATTTAAAATAGAAAAGCTATCTTTATGAAGGGCAATTAACCACTAAGTGTAATTGATAATTCACATATCTATGATTAGGAAAGACAAATAATAAGAAAGAAACGAATCACCTGCGTTATTGAAGAAGACACTGGCGTGCAGCTTTAACAAGCGGAAGGGGCTCTGTGGGTCAGGACTGGGTTTCTAAGAATCCTTTGATGGAAAGTTCATTATCAGATGCGTTACCTCCAGGTGGTTTCAGTATTTACACTAACCAGTTGGGATCATCTTCCCTAGGAAAGGAACCCACCACGTTTTGTTGTCTTGAGAATCAATGCAGGGGCTTTCCTAATAGAAAAGTCCTTTTTCGTCCTAACACAAAGAAAAATAATAATATTTTAATAAGAATTTAGAAGCCTAGCCCATAACTTACCTAGGTGTCTAAACCCATATTAGCTTAGGTCCTCAAAGAATATGAGGTACAAATTCACACTAAAACTGACAAAAGTCTGGCATTTTAATATATTTGAGGAGCTGAGTAACAGTCCCTTTGGCAAATATTTGAAAAAAGTTGCTTCTGATTTTCCATGGCCACTTTGAAATACGTTTGTTCTCTAAGAGGCTGACAGCTCATCCTTGGAGAATAGGCCTTTTCGTGACATCCCCAGTAGGTCACCACAGCTTGGGTCGGGAAACAAAGTTGCTCAGAGGCAGAGGACTTGCACGAGATTGCAGAGTACTGCTCCACAGGAGCCGTGTCCTTGGCTCTGGGCACTTGGGGCCACATTTTCTTCCCTTGACTGTACACATTTATTAGTGAATCAGTTGAAGTACTGTATTTTTCAGGATTACCCACCAAGTAACAGCACAGGTGTTTTATGAAAAATTAAATGATAAATGTAACTGAAGCCACCCCAGTGTTGATATAGGCATCATTGCAACTAGCTGGCCCCTTACCTAGAGTCTCCAGACGTGCAAAGCCTTGCTGATCACCAGCAGGTTATCAGTAAGTGGAAAATCCAAGTTAAAATGCTAATATCCAGTGGTATTACACCAGGTACTGTACTCGGCTGTGCAGTGCCTTCAGTTCATATGTGTCTACATCCATGGACTGGTTTAAAGAAAAGGAACTGGATTTGGGGGTTTTTGGTGTATGGAGGGAGTGTGTGCCTGACAGACTGTGGTATCCTGGGGATGGTGGGCATCGCTTGCGCTGCCCATGTTCAGCTTAGCTCTCTGCTCCAGAAGGGCAGTTACATGCTATGGCAAGGGCCCTGCACATGAAAACTGTGGCTGTAGTGCCCAGAATTAATATATTTTAGGCATGTCTTGGTCACGGTAAGGGATCCTGCTCCTGTTATGGCATTTCCTCTTTGCATTTTTATTGTAATTATCCAAGTTAGGTGTGGGACAGCAAAGCTGATACTCCTAGCTCATTTTCTGTGTCCGTTTAACCCCTCTGCCACTTTTACTCAACAGGATCAAAGCATCTGGTCTGAAGCTGCGGTTCTGCACTAACGAAACCCAAGCGACCAGGGAGAAGTTTGTGAAGAAGCTCCAGGGCATGGGCTTTGACATCTCCGTGGCCGAAGTCACTGCCCCAGCACCAGCAGCCTGCCGCATTTTGAAGGAGCGCAGCCTGAGGCCGCACTTGCTCGTGCACAACGGTGGGACAATGCTGCAGCATTGCTGGGACACGTAGGGGGACACCCCAGAGAGATGTGGGTCTTTGCAATAGAGCAGTGAATTCCCATAGCTCATGGGGGAAAGGGCTCCCAGCTGTTGTTTTTCTACAGGGAAAAGCTTTTTCCTTTGTCATGAGACTCTGGAATAAACCTTAGTGGCCTGGCCTGAGCGAGGTCTCAATTATGGCAGTGGTACAGTGAAGGCACAGAGTTGTGCAGGGGGTCAGCAAGTGCACAGAGGAGTCTGCTGCTTAACCATAGAGACTAGGAGATAGGTGAGGTCTGTGCAGGGCATTACATTGTCTTTGTTATCATGGCAGAAGTTTTAAGTTTAAAGTGTTTTCTTCTGTAGAGTGTGGGTGTGGAGAAAGGAGGTGGATCCTGCCCTTGCTATTATACATTTTCATTCAACTACCCAGGCGTTTGCCTCGGCTCTAGGTGCCTGGATATAATCCGCTGAGATATAACTGAGACGTGGGTGGCAGGAGCTAAGGCAAGGGTAGGAAATGGTTTATTTTGCTCTTTGTTGTAGGACAGGTGAATAGCAGGATCCGGGCAGGAATAGAAGGTGTCTGAAGAACAGTTGATTCAGACTTGGATTTTTTTTTTTTTTTTTAAATGTGGTGGGGAATGAATGAAGGGAAACACAAATCTGGGGAAAACCATCAGTTCCAATGGGATCTGAAATGGTAAGGGATTTGTGTATTCTTTTTTTTCCTCCTTCTGTAGATCTTGTCCCTGAATTTGCTGAGATTGATAAAGCAGACCCAAACTGCGTGGTTATTGGAGATGCAGCAGAAAACTTCACCTATGCAAACCTTAATGAAGCTTTCCGAGTTCTGATTGGGATGGAGAAGCCTGTTTTGATCTCCCTTGGAAGAGGGTGAGTTAAGCACTGTTTGTTTCTTCCTCTAGTCTCTATATTTTTTAATTTTGCCCACTATCTTTGTACTTAATGGAGGCCAGATATTAGTGTGGGCATTCACACTACCAACTTTTAAGCAGTTAATCTATGTGTCTGGACTGGGAGGCTGATCTTCTCAGGTATCTGGTAATGAAGGATCCTCAATGGGTAATTCAGTCACCTAACTTGGCCTTCTGTCCTGAGTCACTTACTTGTAGTCTTTCCAGGGGTGTAAGGGAAAACTGAGGTGATTACACTGAAATAGGTCTCTAAGAGGAGGTGGTATGGATGCTCCCCATGAGCCACAGTTCAGCCCTGTGCTGATGTAGGATTGCAGAGGGCACTGGAAGTCACTGAACTTGCCAGGCCAAATCTCCAGTTGACTTTGAAAATACTCATCAGTAGGGTCTCGGTGCTGCTGCAGCACTGGGTGAGGCATCTCTTGAATTTCAGCTGTCGGTGGTCTTTTTTCTATAGATAGTGCAGAGTAAGCAGTTGTGTGGATGTGTTTCATCAAGTGCTAGAGGATGAGAGATATAGCTGCTCTTCTGAGGAGGAATTGTAGCAGCCTTTGGAGAATCTGGAAATGCCCTGGTGTAAATAAGCACAGCAAATACCAGCCTCCAACCCTTCAAAGTCAGCATTCAAGAGTGAGCTAGACGTTGATGAAACAATCCACATGTTTGCAGGTGGTGGGAGGATTAAGTAGCTGTAGTTTTGTAAGCCACTAGAAAAAGGACTTTTGTTGCTTTAGGAGCGAGTCTGAGGGCCTCTTAAAAACCCCATAAAAGTCATGGAGAGTTTGGATTTTGATGTGTGCGACCCCCAAGTGATTGAGTATTGCAAGAGGCCAGCAGGATTATAGGCACTGCTTGTCTTTTTGTCTTTGACCCTGCAAGATCTCAGAGATGAGAACTGTTGGTTTAACTGCTGCCTGTAGCCACGTGTTCCTGTCTGAACTGAAAATAAGTGAGTTTTAATGGTGAAAGAAACCCTGAACAAACAAAAAAATCCAACAGGCCATGCTTGTGTAAAGGGCTGCTGGTGTGGATTTGTGATGCAGTTTGATCTTCCAGCATCCTGAAGTTACTAATGGTGAGGAGGATCAGGTGGTCCAAAAATTCTCTTGTTTCAGCCAACAGTCAGCCAGGTTTCCTCTTCCATGTTCGAATCCTGCCCACATTTGTAGTGGTTGAGATGTGATCGTGGGTGTGGCTAATGGCCTGTGTGACGTAAATGACTCCTTGCTATTTGAGTGGTACTTAAAGATGCTGTCTCTGAAAGTTGGCGTGAGCATCTCTGCAGGTTGATTCATGTGTGTGAAATGTCATACATAAGGGAGCACTTTCATGCTGGTGGCTTGAGAATTGCTATACTTGAGGAATAAGAAGTCAGGAGAGTTTTTATTTGCTGATATAGAAATTCTACCGATTTATGAAAGTAGCTGCAATGCACAAACTCCACCCGAACTATGTTGGAGATGGGGGTAGATGTTCCTCTGGCTGTGTGTGAAGTGTGGTGGCTGAGAAGACCTAAGGGGAGAGCACAAGGATATACTGAGAAATGGTTGGGCTGGCGTGTATGGCAAAGACCTGCAAACACAACTGTGCTTTTGAAGTGACAGATCAATTGTCTTGATAGTTTGAATATCAAAAGACATTTTTAATTATTCTCTGAACATTAAAGGTAAATTTTGATCTCCTGCTTTCATATGCAGGAAAAATCCATGCAGGGAATTTGAATGTTTTCCTAAAAACAATTCAGTTAGATGTATTCTGAGATTTTAAACAGGAGGTTATTAATGCCACTGCTGAATAATGACAAATCCCAATGGCCTTGAAGGAGTTACTCTTATCTGTTGTGCAATGTATGGGCTTAAAAAAGACTATGCATGTTTGGCTTGAGGAAACTGTAGTGACAACATTTTTCAATGGTTCAATAGACCGTAATGGGCATGAAAACTCTTCTTAGTTTGTGGGTTATTGATCCAGTTGGGTAGAACTTATCATTGGGAAGGAGCAGTTAAATCCATTGTGTTGCTTTACCTGACACTCACGCTCTGATCCTACAACACGGGAGAAAAATCCTTACTGTTTCTCAGTTAGAAGGGTAAGGAGAAAATGCTGAGCCAACAGCAGAATGGCTAATGTAAAATAACCAATTTTTGTGTTATGTAATACTGTCTTTCAAAATGAAATGTAGAATCAACCTTTGTTGAAGATTTGCAACGTGATCAATGCAAAAATGCCTTTGTACCCTGTGCATATAAAAGTATTTATTTATTTGGTCATTCATTGATGTAGACAGCTCTAAAACAGACCCGCTGCTATTTTTTTTAAATGTTATTTTTCATTTTAAAATATAGATTTTTGGATATTCTGAGCTCAGTTTTCACCATGAGCACATTTTTTTTTAATGATGGATTATTTAGGTAATGCGAGTTCTGAATGAGTTACCCTGGTAGGTAAGTTCTCTGACTCGAAGAAGGGAGATTATAAATTGGATGAATTGTTCACCTAACTAGAGAAGCCTCGTTGATGCAAAGGGCCATATACAAAAACCAGCCACAAGCCAGCTTCGTTTTTAACGTGCAGAATCAGTGTAATTGGGTGGACCTTAACAAGGTGCCTACGCAAGTAGGTTGATTTTGGTTGAAGTTTTAGTTCATTCCTTAGAAAACGAAGGTGTTAGAGTCACTGAAGCAGAATGCCCTCCTCCTGAAAATGGAGTGATTTACATTTAGCATCTGTTTTGGGCTGAGAGTGGGAATTGGCTTTGTAATTTCTTCTGTCATGCCACTGTCAGAAAATTAAGCTGTTTACGCTAGACTATAGAAGGTTAATGGCTGTTCTAGCAAAGGTCAAGTGGTCATTTTAAAGGGAGGCTGTGCTGAATAATCGAAAATGGCAGAAGGATAAGGCATAAAATCTTAACTGACTGCTCATCCTACCTTTTTTGCTGGTCATATAGGAACCTGTCTTTGCTCTGATCAGGAGAGCTTGGACCTATGTTAATGTGAATTGCTATTCCAGAAAAGCACCGTAAAGATACTAACCAATTTTATGAGCTTCATGGCAATACAAACATTTTTAGAAGGAACAAGATTTAGCTTGGAGGGCTTTCTTAGTCCCGATAAAAGAGTACCCTGGCTTTCCTCATGTGGGAGGCTGGTGACAAGCCATGATGGTCAACTGTCTGGGGTCCCCTTCCAGATACAGGGAAGAAGGTGTTACAGCTGCTTGTTGGTGCCAGCCCTCATCTTGTATCTGCCAAGGAGTCTCCGTTGCTGATGAAAAGAAAAACAAAGTAACTGCTGTCCTTTGTGAGCAGCTAGTACTCTGTGCAATAAAATCAGGCCAGATTCATCCTTGATATAAGGTAGTTGAAATCCCTTTGAACCAGGGGAGTTGTGTCCCAGATGCCAGATGGGCATCCGGTCTGAGATCTTTTCCCCAAGCATTGCACGGTACTGAGCCTGTCCTTTACTTAATTCCTGGTGTTAAATTAAGGCTCCAGAGTTTCTGATGACTTGACTTTTTGTTGCAGCCATATGGACATCAGTATAGGCACAGAAATAATAAAATGTGGTTTCTTTGTATTTAACTGCCAACATTTTCATTTCATTGGAACTTTATCGCTTTCATTTCCAGACGCTACTATAAAGAAACCGATGGTCTGAAACTTGATGTTGGAGCATATATGAAGGCATTAGAGGTATTTTATAGCTTGCATTATGCTTACTCGCTCTGTGCACCTTGTTAAAAGAGTAACAGGTATAAATATGGGTCATCTTCTGTAATTACTCACCTTGGTGGAGGAAGTTTCCACAGATTGAAACTCTTTTGCTGCATTCTAAAGACGTGTGGATTCGTTTGTTTTCTGGCATCGTTCATTTTTTAAAATGTTATTTAAAATGTGAACTTTTGCCATTGTGGTACCTTTATTGGAAGTGAGGCCCTTGAGGGAAGGAGTCATAAAAGAAAAACATGGAGTATTGCCTGCAAGATACCCAAGAAAAACTGAAGGTCCATTTTATGTTTGGTGTAGTGTTGTTAACACAGCCCTTACCCTTAACAGTTTACAGCAAAAGGCCCTTATTCAGCAAGATACCTAAGTGCAGTCCTGTTTTTAAGCCTGATTAAGTCTGTGCAGAACTGGAACCCAATAGATAAGCCAACCTAAGAAGAGAAGGAGAGAATCATTATTCTCCCTTTTATAGGCTTACAGAGAGATTAAAAAAAATATCGTGAATGCAGACAATAAAGCAGAGTAGAGTAGTATACAAGCACAGAAGATAGTGGATATAATGTATGTTTGCAGCACATTCATTTGTTTCAATGTGGGTTTTGGGGAGAGTTTTTTCCTCCCAGATAAGTTCAGTCTTCTAGATTGTGTAGGAACAATCTAGAAACACCTTTTTCAGCATAGTACTGATATTTAGTTGTAGGAAAATAAAACTTTTCAAATCTGGCTGGTCACTTGAATGATTAAAAATATGCCAGGTGGTTGAAGAAACCCTTTACATCTTTTAAGGCCCTCCAGTACTTTTTGACCCTTTCATATGAAGGATGTTTGCTATTTCTTTAAGAGTGATGCTGTTACAAAAATGAGCGATACTGGGACTGAGTCTGAAGTCTGCTCTCATGATGGAGACTGTAACAGGTTTGTAACCTGAGATGTTTCAGGAGGCCTTTCTCTCCTGCCAGAGAACATTAAACATTTCTGTTATCCAAATTCTCTGATATTCACCGTCACCCGCTAATCCGCTGTGTTATTTAAGGGCAAAAATCAATAATCACATACTTTTTGTACAGTTGACTGGAGTTATGGAGTTGAAGAAATCCTTTTCTGATCAGCATTTTTTGTGTCCTTTTCTCTTCTTTTTTTCCAGTATGCTTGTGATGTTCAAGCTGAGGTAGTGGGAAAACCAGCAAAAATGTTTTTTGAGTCAGCCTTAGCAGAAATGGGACTTCCACCAGAACAGGTAAGGTGTCTGATGCTGTGACCACTGACTGTGCCATGTAGTTATGCCCACTGATGCATTTTTTTTTTTGGTTTGCTGTCTTTCACGGAAAGTTATAGAAGAGGTTGAAGGGAATGCGGCCAGGAGGAGATGGTAAACTCTGGGTGGATATACAAATTTTTTTTTCCAGACCCAGTGTGTTATATGTATGGTGCGAAGAAATATTTATATTCAGGATCTTCCTATGAATTATTTAAAACAAAAAAAAAAAAAGGAAAAGAAAAATTTTTGGAAAAATGTTTCAGACGGAAAACCCCCCATGTTTACCCATTCTATCAAATAATGTGAAGTAGGCAAAAGAGGACTAACAGCCAAGAGGGTAAATGCTAGCAAGTGGGGACCTGTTGAATTTCTGCCCTGTGTGTACTTACTACCCTCCTGAAAGCATGACATTATTTTCTCTGCTTTTTTGAGGGTTCTTTTTGACTGCCTGCTATTTCCCTTTTCATTCCTGTCTGTCTCTCTTTGCTCTGACTTGTGCCATCCATACCTCTACCCAATTTAGAGTCTTCCATCCATCCCTCCATTCTCTGCTGTGGTTTTTCCTTCTACTTGTACTGTTGTGTTTTCCTCCCAAACCATATAGTTCAAAAGAACATGCACTTCTGTTGTGAAATTCCTTTATTTGGAGGCTAAAGAAAACAATACAAAGGACTAAAAGTTAGTTTTCCCAAGGAATTATGGAAGATGTTGTGCCTCACAAGATGAGAGGTGTCCCAATGCCTGGCAGTCCGCTTGGTGACTGGAGGCTGCAGCATGGTGGAATTGCAGCTAAAATGTTATTTATTTCCTTTGGTGTCACACTGGCTACCTTTTTTTAGTAAAAGGGAAAGGCAGAAGTAAAATATTTTCTAATTTAGGTGAACGGGAAGCACTGACTGACCCAAAAACTCCTCCCGTGTTATTGGATTCCTCAGGCTTTCCAGAAACATGCTGAATGTGTGATGCTCCCTGCTTACTTAGTACAGCCCATTTTTCCCCCTCTCTGTAGTTGTGCCCAGATCCTTTCTATTGATTTGTTGTTATGTCACACAGGACATAAGGATGAGTATGAGATGACTCCGAGACAGCAGTGAATTACAACGTAATAATTCCATCAGGGGGTTTTGGTGACATTATAAACAATAGGAGTGAAGTTTGGGTGGCTTGTAGGTCCCTAGAGCCTGGAGGTGAAATTATGGCCCTGTAATTCAGTATGTGCTTGGGTTTTACTTTATTATAGAGTGGGGAGATGGAAAAGACCTAGTAGGCCATCTAATCCATCTCCTTCCCCGTGCAGGAGTGTTCCCTGCTTCACATTTATTAATGTTTTGTCCAGAGTAGTTTTCAGTGAGCCAAACAACTGGGCTTCTGTAAGTACCCTAGGGAAAGTGTTCACAGCCAAGTAGGTCTTGTGGGCAGGCAGCTTTTTCTGAGATTCATCGGGATGCTTCTCTTTTAAACTGCATCTCCTTATTTCTAGTTTTACTCCAGGTAACAACCAAAATAACTGCTTGCCTTCCTGGATATTTTATCCCTCCAATTACCTCCAGATTTGTTATCATTACAGTAGTTGTCTCTTACTAAAACTGTGTGTTTAGCTCTCAGCAGCTTCTGTTGTGATTCGGTCCCTCTGCACCCTAACCTGCTGCGGTGCTCTTTTCTGTACTCCCTTCAGTTTGTCAATGTCTTCCCAGTAACAAGGTAGCTCAGCCTGAACATAATATCCCAGCCATGGCAATTATTCAATCCATTCATCCAACCAACAAACCCCAAAATCCATTTGAGATACAGAATGACATTTGAAGAAAAAGTAGCTGGAAAAATGAACAAAGGAAAAAAAAAAATGCACAGAGCTCAGCCCTGCTCAGGTACTGTTTGTCTACATCAGATGCATGAAGGTTTGTGTTTCCTTTCCGCTTATATCAGAAACAATTGGTGTGCAGGAGTAGGAAGGAGGAGAGTTTTTTGGTTTTTTTTTTCCTTGTGGCCCTGTGTAGTGGCATTGCTTGCCCTTTTCCATAGGCAGGATGGTGCAGTTGTCCTCGGACACTGTTTCGCCCAGCTTGTGGTATGCTGAGACCGTGTCAGCCCCTGACACCAAGGGAGGGTATCGTTACAGGGATGTGACAGGACACCAGAACTCCTATCTCAAAAACTTTGCTCCACGGAACAAAATTTGATATAATGCATCACCAAGCTGGCAAAAATGGTCCCATAGGGTGAGCCTCGGCTAGTGGTTCCAATCAACTTCAGGAGGATTTGTTTTGGGTACAGAAAAGCAGTAATAGTCCCCAGCAGAGACTACTATTTATTCACTCTCTGCTATTTGCCAGATATTCATAGTGCTACTAGTGACTAACTTTATATTTTGACACAGATTTTTTTCTGTAAAGTTTCTAATGTTAAAGCCATCAATTTGTTGTAGTCATATGTCTAGTCTGTAGGTGTAATTTTTTGTATTCAGAGAGATCGAGATGAAGGGAGTATGTGCTTAACCAAGGAGGAGCACAGTAGACACCACTGCATAACAACAGCAGTCGTTCCATGCTTTTGACTATGGAAAAAATAGCCCATGCTGCTGGAGTTAAAACCTGGATCATGATGCACACGCGTAGGAGGAACAAATTACAGCAGAGCGAACTACCTTAATTCTGACGTATTTTCCTATTTTGAGTGCTTGACCTTGCAACTTTAATGTTCTTTTTGAGAAGGATTTGTAGGTTGTTTTAGTTCGTCACACATAATAATAAAAGCTCAGTATATGCAGTTCAGTGACTTCCTTAGTAATGCACTGTATTACGTTTTAATCTGTCTCCTGAATGAGCTATACTTCTCTGCATTTGTAATGACGTGACAAGGACTGGTTTTACTTGCCTTTACTTTTATAAAATGTTTGCCAATAATTTATTCCACCTGTGGAATGCATTTAATCTATACCGTCATTAAACCATTTTAGATGAGCCGTGCTTTTGAAAACATATTACAATTTTCTTTCACCTGACTTTTAATGAAAAATACCTTTTTAATAAAGCTGTCTCACCACAGTAATTCTAGACAGTGGCAAATCTGAAATTTCTCAAGCTGCTTTAATCAATAAAGTTATCACCAGTCGTTTCCCTTGATAACTGCTTCTTACCGAGACCCTGACTTTGCCTTCTGCTGCTGAGATGTTTTCAACCTGCACTTAGAATAGGAGGAACTCCCCAAAGTCCAATTTTCATTTTAACCTTTCCTCAATGGCCTAGAAATAATAGATTGCTAAAATTACTTTAATAGATTGGAAATTTAAACCTCTTAGAGGTAACCAGAGCTATCTTATGATTCAGTAATACGACAAAGAATAACAGATCTTAAAGGTTACTGAAATGCCTAATTCATATGTTTTAAGGCAGCTGTAACAGAGGATGATTTTTACAGCTTTACAATAAAACCTAAATAATGTTAAGGTTCCGGTAGTTTTATATAATCATAAAAAGTTCTCTCTGTAGCAAATTGTCCTGCTTTAATGGGAGTTATGGCAGGTCATACTGGAGTGCATAAACTACTGGTAGTTAACCAATTCTCACTTCTGCCACCTGCAAGTCTCAGGTGGGAGTTAGTGGCGCGTGAGAGCAGAGGGAGGTCACCCTGAGAGTGGCACGGAGGACCAGCCGCCCTGCCGGCATCCCTTCCTTGCTCACCGGCTGCAACGGGGAAAGATTTTCCATCTCCGAAAGAAGAGTGAAGTGGCCGAGTGAAGTTTCAAGCTTCCAGTCCTGCTGAAAGCTTATTGAAACCTGGCTGGCCCTGCAGCCTTTAGAAATCTGCCCTGGAGGTTTAATGTATTTCTTTGTTTCACCTGCGTTGTTGTACAGTTTCTTCCAGGTCAGAGGCCACATGCGATGCCCTTTGCATGTTTGATGTTTGCACAGCTAGTATTTCCAAGATAGAAGCATAATTAACAGTAATATGGGATCCTGAAGCCTAGGAGATTACCGGCTGTGCCAAGGAGAATAGGGAGAAAAGTAAATGCATTGTATTTCTTGCGTAAAGGGGTTAATACATTAATCAAGATTTTGTGTATAAGCTTTATTTCCTTGTGTCCCTGGCACATTTAGCTTGATTAAGGTTATTAAGCCTACAGCAAAAATCTGATTAGGCAAAAATATGTTTGACTCTAGAAGTGTTCACTGAGTTAAATATTCTGTTGAAGTTTGCACACTTCCTTCTGTGCATCTCTTCATTTGCATTGTCCATAGACTTCAGCCTCCAACATACTGTACGAGCTTGTCGTAGTACACACTGCATCGCAACACGAGCGTGACTGGGTAATACAGAACATTGTTGTCTTTCTGCCTCATTAATTTTCTTACTCCATAATTCCTTTTCTGATCAAACAGTTTTCTGTGATTTTACTGAATACTAAAACTCGGTTTGCAGACAAAAAATACCTAAGGTTCCCATTCACCACCCTATCAGCATCTCTGAAGGCTTATTAGTGTTGGCTACTTCTGTGGGTAAGAGGAGTCAGTCGCCACCTCCATTCAGCTCTGGGTCTGTGGACCAGACACCACCAGTAAGATTGCTGACCACGATGGTGATTTCTGTGCCACAGACGTTTGTCCAGTGGGGATTATATTGTGCCTTCCCACCCCCAAATTCTTGGAGGTCGTATTCATCTCCTCCATTAATCACTGACAATCTGGGTTGAGTTTGATGGGGACTCTTCAAGAGTGGTGGCTTCACTCAGCTTTGGCACACGTGTGCTTTACGTACTACATGTGTACAACCACACGCACCATCTCTCACCAGCTATATGGTTTAGGAAAATATGAATTACACCCATCTTAATTCTTTGATGATTTGTCTTAAAACCAGAGAGACTGTCTCACTGCATTTTGCCCTTCTTTTTAGTAAATTTTTAACTGATCTAAAAAAAGTAACTCCCACAGAATAATTGAACAGATTAATGGTGTGATCCCTGTGTAAAATGTGAACACGAACGGGGGTCTTTTAATTCTTGCTTTCAGTGGGTATGTGACTTTTCAGTTTTATATCTTTCTCTCTCTTCTTACCATATTGCAGTCAGAGAGGAAGTTAAACCCAGGTTTGACAGGTAGAGTTTTTTTATTTCCCTTGACAGTGCACCTTTTGACCTCTATCTTCTTGCCAATGATTTTTTAAATCCTAAATGATTTGGGAATAATTGCTCCTCCTATAGTGATTATTGCCCTTCACTGATAGTAAATCTGTGAAATCCCCGGGGGCTGGAGTACATTTTTGTATGCGTGTGCCACAAGCTGGCCTGGACAGGCATCGCTGCTCATCTGCAGCTGCACTTGCAGAACTGCCGGGCGTCTTGCAGGAAAACTTGCCTGGACGGGGTAAAATACGGCCCTGGCAAGCAAGCGAGTGCTCAGTGGGCTGCCCCGCTCTGCCCTTTCCCATTTTCAGAGGAAATTAATTTTTAGGGTTTTGAGAACCCAGGACTGAAATTGTCTTGACTTCAGAAATCTCATCCTGAACTTCTGGGTTCAGGCTGAGCAAGGGCGTGTGGGTGGCGGAGGGCAGGTCTACTCCTGGGGTCCCCGCTGCGGACTCTTCGGTGTCTTACCCACAGCCATTCCCTGTCACCCTCAGGGAGGTGTTGGAAGGAATTCTATAAGAAGAGGGGATTATAAACTATTAAAGCCAGTAGTTGAGAATGATTAAATATCTCAAAGCAGCTTCGGGGGAAATTGGTAATGGTAGTTGGCTGGGAGCGGTGTTGCCAGGTTCTTTGCAGCTCTGCATGTAACAGTGGGATTACTCTGTTTTCCTCGTCTGTGCATACATGCTTTATTTACTAATTGCTTAAAATTAACCCATCATTTTCTCCCCATTTCATGCTGGATTGCTTGTTTGGAGGAGTGGTAAGGAAAGGTGAACTATCTACAGGGGAAGCCATCTTATTAGGAATGCAGGCATTTCCATGAACAGAGTGGATAAGGAGAATGATCCAATAATGAAAGGCTGAAAAAGGCTGAGCCCTCCATTGTGTAGTGGCTTTGAAGTGGTTTGTGAGCAGAGAGCTGGAAAGGCAGAGCTACCTGTCCCAAAGCCTGCTGCGGCTCCTGCCCTATGGGCATGTTTTCCCCAGCTCTGACCCCTTTGCCACAAGTCCTTATGTCTCTCTGCTCCTTAAAGGAGCTCTCAAAGCCTGGCCACAGCGGTGACTGTTCTAGGCAGAATGAAGCAATGGTGGGCGTATATAAACTGTTTCAAAATAAACTACTTCAATGTGGAACCAGACAAATGAGCCTTGACTTGAGGGGACATCCTATTACGTCCCATCACCTGAGGGATGATGGTCATCCCTCATGTGAACAGTGTTTTAAAACAACATGGAAGATAGACTGGGCTGGTAACTACTATGTATAATCTTGCACACTGCACCTGACACGTTACTCAAAAGAGGATTTAGTTTTTATCAGCTGAAGCTGTTCCAGATATACGTGTTCATAGCTCAGTTTGGTTCATGAATGCTCTCAGAAAATCTGTTCAGCTGGGGCTTTAGGTATATCCTTTACATGCTATGTAATAAGTGGGAGAAGATTCTGTTTTAATTAGATGATTATTAAAAACAACTCTGGAGCTTTAGTATTTTTAGACTTCTTCAATATGTATTATTTAGTCCTGCCCAGCAGACTGCTTACAGAGTGGGAACTGAAGTGTGGGTGACACAGAAGATGAATTGGCTCTTGTATAGTTGCATGCTTTGTAAAAAAGAGGTGCTTCCACGTGAAGGCAAAGGAAGAAGAGGATTTTATATTAGGCAGAACTGGTAACTGGAATGGTGCCGGCGACACAGACTTTCTATATGTTTTTGTCCTTAAAGCTACAGCCAGCTGTATGAAAAGACTCAGCATTCCCTTCAGATTGCTGCTCCTGGAGAAGTCGATCCCTGCTTCTGCCATGTGCGCCTCATTCCCATGACCTCTCTGACAAGGGCCTATTTATCAGTTCTCTGCAGATGGAAAAATGCTGGGTTGGCTTTCTGCGCCTGCCCAGTGGAGTCCCCCTTGGTGCTGCTCTCAGTAACCCGACCGCCATCTAAGGCAACCCTGGTCCCCTTCGTAAACGTGCCTTTTAACCTCCCAAGCCCCATACGTGGGACAAGGACCCATCATGACAGACTCTAGAAAAAGCTCAAACCACAGAAAATATAAAGGCAATTTCTTTAGTAAGAAAAGAAGCACTTTGCATAGTGACTCCATGTATCTGAATACCAATTTCAAGGAAATGTTTAAAAAGTTAAGCTTAATTTAAAGTGCTTGGAGCATAACACAAATGCATCATTAGGAACAGAATAGGACTAACTTCATAAAATTCAACATTTTCTTTGAACTGTGCCATATCACTTTGATTTTTGTGATTGATTACAAATTGTACAGATGTGTACTGCACTAGTACATTGCTCAAGGAGCTATAGCATGAATTATATTCAAGGTAGGATGAGTTTTAATCAATGCGATGGCAATATTATCTTGTTTAATTTGTCTGATGGCAGTATTAAACATCAAATCAAGCTGTTTGTTATGTCAAAGGCGTGTGACGTATGGCAGAAATAAAATTCACTTGACGCCAGTTTTTCTGTATTTCATTGCTTTGACAGGCCCTCATGATTGGAGATGATATTGTGAATGATGTCGGAGGTGCCCAGCGGTGCGGTATGAGAGCTCTGCAAGTGCGGACAGGGAAGTACAGGTCAGTGCACACCCTACACCCTGCACTCCATGGGGGCAATCATGGAAAAAGGGGAAATAAATGTAAGTAATGATTTTTGTGTTTACCTTTCTGCCAGATGACACTGTGCTCTGATTTCCTTACAGCACATTAATTTCTGAAAGAAGGGGAGTTGCGGTTTGGAACCTGGTATGCATTCAAAATGAATGCGCAAGAGCAAATTTCTTCCATGCCTTTTCCAGATCTTTTCCACCCGTTGGTGGCACAAATTTGCCATCAAGGTACACTTCCACTTGTTGTCTGAACAAACACCTCCTTGTGCAGCAGTTAGGCTTGGGTGGGTAATGACGTTTTCATTTGTAAAACGCATTTTGGGAAAACGCTGTGTGTATGAAAGTGGCAGGAAGGGGAAGACGTATTGACTTTGAACTTTTAAAGGAATATTTTTTGTTAAATTACTGCTACGTTTTTTTCATCACAATACATAGAACTGGTGTGTTTCTTGGGTTTTGCTTATTTTTTTTCTTTTTTGCCGCTGCGTGAAAGTGTTGTACACTTCATATAAGACGTGTCTGAAACTTCTAGCAGGGTTAAGATTTTAAAATTAGGCTGTCACCTCAGTGATCTCTGTGGGTCATATCTCACAGCTTTATGAAGGACTCCATATGTCTACTATTTCCTCCAGACGTATTCAGCACTGAGATGTCTGGAATGCGAGAGCTGTTTCTCCACTTCCCATCTTATAAGAATGCAAGCTTCTGCAGTCTCACTCACCTCTTTCAAATGACCCTTCGAGCCCTTCTCCATGCAGGTGTCTCCATGATCCTGTGCTTTCATTGACCCAAGAACTACCTCCCTGCAACTGCTGGTAGGAGACCTGAGTGCAGTTATAAACAGGGCATGGTCCAAGGTTGACTGGTGGAAAATGAAGCCATCATGATGCTCAGGCCGGGTTAGGTTTGAGGTCAGCTCAAGGTGACTCTCCAAATGCAGTGCAGACATCGGTCCCTACATTTAATCTCCTCTTAACCGTCTCCTCTTAACCTTAACCATGCCTCTTTGTAGTACGCATAGTTCAGCAACAGCATCTGTCATTTGACATAATTTATATTTTTACAGTTTTTCTTGATTTTCAAATACTGAGACTGTACAAGAAGGATGGTCTTTTTGGGAGGGATGCAACAAGTGAGAATGGTGCTTGCCATAGGCTACCTGAAAAGTTATTTTGTTAGTTTTCAAGTCAATCTGTTTCTCAATTTTCCTTTTAGTTTGTGTAAGGTGATAAAATAATACCCAGTGCCTTAAATTCTAATGGACCAGTAAGTGATGATTTCTGAGGAAAAAAAGACAGATACGAGTGTATTGTAGTTAGGTATTTTTGCACCTTTAAGACAGTACATCTCAAAATGAGTTATCTATCTGAATAAAGCTCAAAAAAATCCCAAAAATTAAAAAAGTAAGTGTATAGTTTGTGCTGTTGGGATTATTTGTCTGTAATCTGTGTAATCCCGTTAATTTCCTAAAGGAGAAAATAAGGATTCAACAGTTGATTTTACTCTGATATTAACGGGATCACATTGTGAATCCAGATCTTAATGTCACGCAGATACAGGTGTCAGTGAAGGAGGTATCTCTGCACACAGAGGTAACTTAGACCTTTGCTGCTGAACAAATATCCCCTGTGACATACTTTGCCCATCATAAAATATGCCACAGGTGATGCTGCATCCAAACTCTTCAGGCAACTGGCATAAACTATATACACACACACAGATAAATATATATAACCATATGCTGGAAAAACATTTTCTTGTATCAAGTTTGAGTCATGATTTCACAGCTGAAAGAGAGTCATCAGCTGTTTGAGATGGGGAAAAAAGATTGTTTTCCACTGTTATGTTTCCTGTTTCAATGTGTGGTTGCTGTTATCTGAAATCATGTACTATTGTATGGCAATGAAATACAGGTGAGTGTCTCTCTAAATTGAGCATGTGGTCCTGTTTTTAGCAATTGTGAATAAAATGAAATAGCTCTTGTTTGCCAGGAGAGGCCGGAGATGTATATATTTTTAAGAATGACTGATTTAGTATACATGGAAAATGAAAACACACAGTGACTATAGAGAGAGACAGAAAAAAACCAAGTGAATGAAAGCTGATGGGCAAAAGAAATGAAAAATAATAGAAAATGTAATTATTTCATAGCTGGTTTAAAGTCTGATATATATAAGATTATGCGTAAGTCCTCTCTTTCACTTATGTGGTAGTTCTTGTTGACACAGAGCTGTGTGCTACACCCAAATACCTCTGGATGGCACCGTTAGTACATTTACTTCAGTATTAGCCACAGCTTTGGGACCTCCCCAGAAAGCTGTTTTTCCAAAAGAAGTGCAAAGCACAAAGGCGTCAGGGTTTTGTTGTAGACGCTGAGTGTTGGTGCAGTGGGATTTCCACGGATTTCAGTTATGAGAGTCTTGAAGCCTGGGGCATGGGTTATCACCCCAGTTGAGTTGTCTCTGTATTTCTACAGCCGTGAGTAGTTTTTTTCATTGCCGCCACACAATGGTGCCTCACTTCAGCAAAACAGATGCAGAGCTGATTTGAGAATAAAATAAAAAATAACAGAGGAACTATCCCGAGGAACTGTTGCAGGTGCATTTCACAGCATACTGCTGGATACATGGAAATGCCATTATTTGCATGTTATCCCAGTGAAGGCATTTTGTATATTGTTCTGTGGGTCCAAGGGATCCTGTTGTACCCCTCTGATCTCACCTAAATGCTGTCCCTGACTGGCAGACATTGTTACCTGCAGTGCACAAATGTGCATCGGGGCAGCTCTCCTTATTTCAGGGGTCAATGCAGTTTACATGAACATCTTTGAGGTCTGCTGCCCACCAAGTGCCACCAAGGGTTACACATCGTAGCATGAAAGACGACACATGAGCCAAGGTTTACTCTACTGTTTATTGTATTTCAAAGGCACTTCAGCGATAGCATGCAGATCGCAGGCTGCAAAGCAACTCGGTGCATCTTACTTGCTTTAATAAGCCAGAAGAAAAAGTCCCCTTTGGCCCTGAAAGCCTTTTATGGAAAGAATCTGTTCATCTGCTGATGCAGAGGTTTCAGCAGTAGATGGGGTGGACAGGTCTTCCCCAGGGGGGGCAGCCTCCAGCTGGGTGCAGGAAGCTGACTTCAGCCTGCGGTGTCGCAGCAGCCTTTCTCTCTAGTGGTGTTTGTGCTGTGTTGCTCAGTGACAGTGGTGGCGGGTGCCAGCTCCCCGCTGAACTGAGGAACTGGTTTTGTGAATGTGGTGTGGGGGGTGGTTGGCTTGGCAGGCGCATCGAGGTCCAGAGGAGAAGCAGAAGGGGTGTGCACGGAGAGGTGGCGTAGCCCCGGGACTGCCTCCCTCCCTGGGCTCTCACCCTCCTGGCCTCTGCAAGGTCTTCTGTGCTGGCTACTCTCAGGGTGAGATTCAAAGTGTGGATTAAGCTCCTGCAAAAACATTCAGTTTTACACCACCTTGCATGGAGGTTCTGAAAATTAGCTCCTTCATCTCACTTCTTTTGGATCTTTAAAGTTTAGTAAAATTTTTGCAGCTGATTTCCCTTAGTATGACAAACTTTGCATGTTCCTCACACCTGCATCTATACTTATCTTCTCCTCTCTAAAGCACTTAATCCTCAAGCAGGACTTAATCTCAAGTGTTGAGCTCTTTAGATTAGATATAAGGAAAAAATTCTTCACTATGAGGGTGGTGAGGCACTGGAAGAGGTTGCCCAGAGAAGTTGTGGATGCCCCATCCCTGGTAGTGTTCAAGGTCAGGTTGGATGGGGCTGTAAGCAACCTGGTCTAGTGGAACGTGTCCCTGCCCATGGCAGGGGGGTTGGAACTAGATGATCTTTAAGGTCTCTTCCAGCCCAAACCATTCTATGATTCTATGATTCTCAGTAGCCAAACCAGCATGGCATAGATTAGTCCAAGAAATGTAATAAATCCTAGCTGCAACATGGAATAACATTTCTGTTGGTGCAAGTCAGGGCAATAATGGAAAGGTGTAGGGATAAGATGGTGTTTTGAGTTGACCTCAGCCAGCGTGGTCCTCTGACATGGGGTGAGTAGCTGGGTTGGCCAAGTATAGCCTTTCTTAGGTGTAAAATCCAAATGCTAAGGGCCAGTCTGGTCTGCAGGTTTGTCCACTCTCAGTTTGTCCCATCTACGGGACAGATCAGGTCATTGCTGCAGACTCTTGTGTACCAAGAGAAGAGGCTGATGTTAGTTTTTTTGGCATTGGGAAATCTGACACTAATTACAAAGTTTCTGTGCACACCTGTGTGGAGGCCCTTCATAGCCAACATCTTTCCAATCTAGGGAAGAACATGTACTTGTCTTCCCACACAGGGTATGTGCTAATTCTACTTGCAGCTAATTGGCCTTGACATCAGACCAATAATTTCCACAATAACTATTGATTCTGCAATGCTGCGTAATATCCTCATTCCTCCTTGTAGCATGCAAGTTAGAGCAGAGAAAAATTACTTTGAGGCTTTTCCAACTGTCTCCCCATAAAATCGGAAACAGCTTTCCGTCAGGTGCGTCAGTGTGTCAAGTTGCAGGTGGTTCTTGGCAGGGTGGAAGAATTACTTACCCCTTTCTCCTTGTGGTTATTTACAGGTCTTGATTTGTAAGTAAAGAACTTTCTGTCGCTGGCGTGCGGTGGTAGCCAGGAATATTCATGGCAGTGGTACCCACTGCCCCTGCTCGCCTGTGGGCTCCGAAACTGTTTCAGAGTCTGGCAGTATGGCTTCATCCCCTCTCAGTGCCCACATGAGGATTTCTTCGTTTGATTAGGGATTTATCTCACGGCTGTGGCTGATACTGCAACACCCATGAGCTGCCTTGTTACGGACATAAAGCATGCCCCAGGGGTGGAGGATAAAAGGATCGAGGCCCGTGAGAGCTGCCATCTCTCTCCAGCTCTGCCACTGTTCTCCGGGAGAACTGGGTCAAGTTACTTCATGTTGCCATTCTTCAGTTTCCCCACTTTATAATTATCCTCTGAGAATAATTAACCTGACTTTCTTAATAAAGTGGCCTGTGATCTGTTCCTCTTATCTGATTGAAGAAAACATACAGAATTTGTACAGATTTATAGGAAATAGGCTTGCCAGGAGAAAAATCCAGACATGATCAAGACAAAAGTTGTGACAGAGGAAAGGTCTTTTAGGCTGCCATCATCAACTGATTAAGGATTGAGAAAAACAGGGTGGGTCTTTATAATCTCCTAAATGAAGTTACAGAATTATTCTTAAAAAACAAGATTTCCACCCATAGGTAAATTCACAACTGTCACTGTGATAGTAAATGAAAGCTCATGACACCTTTTGTGAAGAAATAGTCACATCTTACTGCTCTGCAGAGAAGCAGCATCCCTCCACCCTCGCTTTCTTGCTCACTGCGTTACTAACCACAGCCAAGATGAACAATTTTATTAGTTTGTTCACATCTCCTGGGTCTTGATTGAGCATACCAGAAGTGCGTAATGAGAATGAACAGGCAGAGGCACTCCCTTTGTGCTGAAACAGAACCAGAGGCATTTCGATGGCCTCACAGTCCGGATAATTAAGCCTGTTTCAAGTATTAAGTGGAAAGACTTCCAACCCATATTTACACCGTAAAAGGTTGTATTATAATTCATGTTAGTTAATGTCTTAAGTAATGTTTATTAAAACCTAGTGTCAGCAAGTCGGTTTTCATTTTAGCATGATAGCTGATTGCAGTCAATCCTAAGGCACAGTCTTATTCACCTTTTATTGCACATTCAAATCACAGTTTGCTGTGTCCACGTGAGGATCTTCACATGTGTTTATCAATTTCTTGACCATGATTTGGTTACTGTAATCTTTGAATCAGCTTTGTAGAGGAAGTTCAGAGTAAATACTGCAGTGCCTTAGCATACACATACTCATCTGACAACAGCCTTAAATTTTCACAGTATGTTCAAATGTCCAGACACAGAAATTACAGTTTTAGTATCTGGTGCTGTAGGAATGAGTGGCCTATGAGAAGGTTTAAGTTCTTGCTGCTGTAGGATGCTGTTATAATCCAACCATCCTTCCAGCGTAGGGTATAGCCAATCGCAATGCAAAATAACGAATTGCATTGGAAATACGTTATTGTTGAACTGCAAGTGGTGAACTTGGGAAGCAGAAGATTTTACCCTCTGACTCTAAAGAATCATCTTTTGTGTGTCTTGAGTATTTCTGTTTCCTTAACTGAACATAGTCAAGTGTTTACTTTCCAGTAAAGTTACTACTTGATATTAGAAATACCAGTTGGACTAGATGATTGTTGTAGGTCCCTTTCAAGTGAACTATTCCATTCCATTCCATTCTATTCTAAATGCAGATTATACCTGAGCTAAAACACACCTGAAAGGAGCAAGGGGGAATAGAGAGTTCTGCTACATTGTAGCTAATGTGTAAGTTTAATTATCTTCAGTCTAAAAGAGAAATGGGAGTTTGAGGTTTTTTTTATTAGCAGGTTATTTTATTCATTGGTACCATAAGAAGCCTCGAGGAAGCAGAGTGTGCTCCGGATGTAGCCATGCTAGGTGCTGTATGTATGCTCACGTGCTGTTCTGGAAAAATTAGTCTGACTATCAGAAAAGAGATCAGTCTGTGTTGAGAGTAGGGGAAAGGATAAGTAAGGGAGGAATGTATCAGGTCAGTGAGGAAAAATAGTATTACACAGCAGTCTTAACAGTTCTGCTCTCTATCTGTCTAGTGACCGACTTTTCCGTAGCAGTCCTACTCTAATCAACTGTCACATCTCAAACACTTATGAAAGGAAGCAATTTGCATTTTGCAAATCAAGATGGTAGTGACCGCATCAGCCTGTGCTGCAGTTTTGCTTCCCCTCTTCCTTCACATCCACACAATGCATGCAGTAGCAGAGACAGCTGCCTTAAAGGTTTCCATTTCTTCTCTTCTGAAGTTGATAAATAAAGGGCTGAAAGAGGAGGAGGTGGTACCAGTATCTGCTACTGGAAGCAAGAGGCAGTGGGACCTGGGAGGGCACGTGGCTCAGGTGGGCTTGATGTGTGGGACTAAACCACTTCCAGACCCTCTCTGAAAATCATCCAAAGTTAATGGCCATTTTGGTTTTCTTCTCTTTTGCTCTGGTGCCTTGATGTCTTGGTAGCGCAGGCCAGCCTGGGCTGGCAGCCTTCCTCCACCTGACATGGCTGTGTACGCTTGTGTATCTGCAGGAGTGACACCAGAGCCCTTGGCAGCTGCTTGTCCAACAAGTTGGTGTTTCTGTCCTCCCCACAGACACATAATTCATGAGCTGAGGTGGTGGTGGCTGGACTGCCTGGAAGGAGGCAGCTCGGGGGCTTTCCAGGGTTTCCCTGGAGTGTGTTCACCTCCTGCACAGCACCCGCTGTCACTGCGGACACCGGTGGCTTCCCCCAAGCTGCCTGTCCGAGGGGACTCGTGGGCTCCTGGTTGGGCAGACCCACCTCTAGCTCCTGCTAGACCCCCAGCCTCCCTCCCTGGTACAAGCCCAAGCAGCTCAGTCTACAAGGCAGGACAGGGAGCAGGTCCTTGCTTATTTTTATCTTTAGGGGCCTTTTCTCAGTGCCAGCGCAAGGCTGTAGTAGAAGAATTCCACAGCGAAGCAGTCCTGGGAGCCGGCTGAGCGCAGCAGTGTTTCTCAACACTTGTCACTTGCAGAATGCCGAGCTGTATTAGCTTGTTCAACATTTGACAGCAATGATGAATACCATACCAATCACTAACTACTTTATTTCCATAAAAATGCTAATGAGCGTGTTGAAATGCGCTGCAGAAATGGCAGAGCTGGGACAGCTGCACAATTGTGGTTTCACTAGAGATTTCCTTTTTTTAAAACACAGGTTCCTCTTCTCTGCATATATTTTCCTGTAGTTAAATGTCATCCCAGCTCGCTTGATGTGTGGAGTCCTCTCAGCAAGCAGCACGGGGAGCGTGGCAGAAGGGGCTCTGATTGATAAAACCAAAGCAGAGCGTTGTTTTCAAAGGGAGAGAGAAGCAAACAAGAGAGAGGCAGGCCAAGTCAGCTGCTGATGTAACTCCCTCGGAGCAAATGGTTTAGTATCTGAAATTTAATATTCTGGCTTGGGCTCTTGCTCGCACTGTAAACATGCTCGGGAGCCATGGTGCTGGAGCAGTACCTTGTGCCAGTACCCTGCAAGCACATAACGACCAAGTATTCATGCTTTATGGCATGCCTGCGGATGCTGGAGGGTCACATGCAGGCTTATCTAGTGACATTTGTTTTTTCCTGTAAGACTGGGTTTAACCAACAAACTTAGAGTGGCTGTCTGGTCCCTGGTGTGTTTTCTGCTCTTGAGGGGCCCTGTGTTTGTATCACCGTCTGGGGCACATGACTGTGCAGTTGTAGGGGAGCTGGGTGCTTAGAGGTTGGGTGCATCCAGAGGACCGCCAGCCATCACGACTGGTCCCAGAGCCATGCTGGAGGCCCTACTGCAGGCATGTGGCTTTTGCAGCAGCCGCAGAGGCGATGGAGACGGGTGTTTGTTGAGGTGCGTGGGAGCGGGGCTGCGAGCCTGCTCAGACCGAGGGAGCAGCCGCAAGACACAGGGACTGCTCCCCCTCCAGCTGCTTCTGCTGGACTTGGGCTGGTGGCTGGTTTTCATCCCCTTTGGGAGGCATGATGTGACTCGCCTGGTGTTAAAAATAAAGCACCCGGCAGTGCCAGTTTTAGGTCTTCTACAAGCGCTGGGAAACTCCGATGGCTCCATATGTGAGTGCTCATGTACTGCGGCAGGAGTAAGTCCGTAATGTGAGAAAAGGGGTTTGGGTGAAGAGCAGCGCTCCCCCGCTGCCCCCAGCGCTGGGCAGTGCTCTTCACTGGGGATGAAGACAGCTTGCAGCTGGTGCTGGGATGTGACTCACGTTCACACTTTGCCCTGAAACGATTACGATTCTTACTTGTCTGTGGTTTTCAGTCATTGTCAACAGTGTATACGGTTACACCTCAGCCTTGCGCACCCACAGGTTGCCGAAAGATGAGCTTATTCAGCATGCGGGGCTGGTGCTGTTGCATGGGGTCTGCATCCTGTGTCGAGTGTTTAAACTCGAGCCATCGGCCTCCCTAAAAACGGGGATGGGTCTCGGGGCCGTTGGCAGCAGGGCCGGGGAGTCCCGGCTGGCTGCCGGCTGCAGCCGCTGCACGCACTGTCGCTCTTCGTATCGACCTGCAGCTCATCTCAAAAGCTTTTTCCTTTTCTCTTAACTCCTCTCTGACTGAGTCTAAAATGGGCCCCGTTTCTGACAGCAGCAGAGCAAACACCTGAGCTGGTCCCTCCGGGTTGCCTTTGCAGAGAGAGCTGGACACCTGTAGGTCTAAGTCATCTCATACCTAAGCAGGTCAGGCAGACCATGTGCCAGAAGCATCTGTTGCTCTGCATTGCCTGTAAGCCCAGCTCTCTGGTGCACGGGTGGCTGGATGTGCTCTGGGTAAGCTTCCTCTGCCCCCTGCCCAGGCTGGGCATGAGGGGGACCAGCTCCACCCACAGCAACACAACTTGCCTAAATGACCAAAGCACAACATAGGCATTGGCTGATCAGTGTGTTGCAAGTAGGGAAATTAAAGCAAAGAGTTAGTTCACCACTAACGAGAATTTGGGGAGGAGTGATGGAGTTAGCAAAGCCGGGCGGGTGTGCGTTAGCTCAGAGGCTCGGGGCTGCATAATACCCCGTGCTTTGTACGCTGCAGCCGCAAGGCCCTTCTTCCCCATTCCCCTCCCCATCCCCTGGAACCCTGCCAGTTCCCAGTTTGTACTGGAGGAGGCGGGTTTCTCACAGTGCAAATTTCCAGAGGGCTACGTGGGACAGGACGCAGCCAGCAGTGCTCCACAGTGCCAGATCAAATTCAGACCCTGGTTTTGGGTTTACAGTTGCAGTTTGTGGAGGGTGGGAGGGAGCTTGAAGTGGTTTTCATCTTGGCGTGAACTGCCGGAGCGCTGTGCCGAGCAAAGCAGCTGCCACCTGCCTTTAAAAGGGGCTCCTGTGCTGCAGAGCCCCTTCACCTGCCACAAAGCCAAGCTTTGTTCAAACCCCAGCAGGCGTTTGCGGTTGAATAACGTGAACTGTTCAGCTCGGCTGTTGGCTGTGTGACACTGAAATCAGGCCTAAAAATAGGAGGATGTCTGATCCTGAAGTGAAAGATTTTCATTCGTAACCCAGCCTGGCACGCACCCAGGGTGACATCATCTGGAGGGGAAGTTGGAAAAGCTTCCAAATTTGTTGTTTTCTGCGCAGGAGCGCTAAACGCGTGTGTCAGTGGATAATCAGGCGGCACATTCGCTGTGGCCGTGAATCAGGGGAGGGAATGGGGAAGAAAAGACCTGAAGATGGAGAGGAACGATCAGAGCTGCATGTTGGAAAAGGGTTTGGAGAGCACTGTCTGTGTATAACTCGAGGAGAGATGATAGGATCAAAAAAGGTCCCATTCAGACAGAGCCTGTTCCATAAATATGACAGCTCTGTTTCCTTTTAGGTGTGCTAAAACGTACTGAGCTACAGTCGAGGTTCTGACCATCAGCCCACCCAGTGATACCTGGTGATATCAGTCATGGTTGTGGTCTGAGACTGCACAATTTAGACTTGCAAGTGCATGGGTACTGCTCATGGTGGCTATGGAAGCGTCCAAGATGGCCAGGTACTGAATGACCTCCCTTGGTTTCAGCTCTCTGATATTTGAAAGCAGCTTTGCCCAGGCTAACCTTCAGGGATTTGATCAAAGTCTGTGCTCAAGTAGCATGGATGACCTTGCTGTTGTTCTAAATACAAATTGCTTGAACCAAGTTCTTCATATTTCTGTGCTAAGCTTCTTTGTCTTCTTTAAAAACGATAATGTGTAAGAAATGCAGTAGGCAGTTTTTCTCTGAAACCTGACATCTTTTTCCCTCTGGATGCTGCCAGGTGACTCCTGTGCTTGTCCTCTAGCAAGGATACCTTTACCTCGGTGTTGATGAGTGCACGCTGGAATTCGTAGCTCTTTTCAGATGGTGAGAGCTAGGTGTGATATTTAGATGGGCTGTCTCCATATATGTTTTCCTTCTGCCTTTTAAAATCTCATTACATATTTATAATGGTGTTATAGCAAAGATGCCTTAAGCACAACTCTGGGCAGTGTTTGGTCTCTGAGTCCCAAGTGAAGCTGAAAAAACTGCTCTTGCTGTGTAAACACTATGTCAAGAGCTGACTTCATGCATACTGCTGGGCATTTTTAACCAACAATGATAACGAAAAGAGGGGAGGAATTTTACCATATCAGTGTCAAATTTAAAATGAAACGAACTGATTTGGTTAGAGACTGAGAAAAGTGTTCAGGCATGCCAGCCCTTCTTGTGGTTTTCATGCTCTTAGATCATCACAGCAGTGAAACTCTTACTACAGACAGTCTGGTTTATAGACATCTGCTGCAGCAACAGGCACAGATGAGCCGCTTTTCACTGCATCGGCCTTTGGGTAGAATTTGTCTGACTAAGCATGAGGATATTTCTGGTTGTCTGCTGGGAAATGATCAGGCTGCAGTTGCAAAGGTGTTTCATTGGCATCGACTGAGCCCATGGAAGGCAGATGATAGCCCAGGTAGGGTCAGGAATTGACTGCCCATACTAGGGTTAAGTATACGCCGTACCTCCAAAGAGGGGTTTGAATGCTTTTTCCATGTTTTCCCCTTTTTTTTATGTGAAAGCTTGAAGCCTCTCTGACTGAGAGCCAAATCTCTATTTGCAACTAGACTGTGAAACCTTTTAGCTTTTGATCCCTGATACTTTTTATTAAGAACAGCCTAACTGGAGTAACCATGTGAAAGGCAGTGACCTAAACCTAAACAGCTGGAATAAATCTTGTGTACGCCAGCGGTGGGTGACAGTCCTGCTGTAGGTCAGCTGCTGCATTACAGACCCGTTGTTTCACGGGGCATTAATGGAGCTGACATGTACAAAAGTGGGGCACATGCTAGAAAAGCTGGCTTTTATTCTTCCAGATGGAGTTCTTTATTTTTCCTTGCTGGTTGAGATGTTCTAGCAAACACTCGACTTCCTTGTCATCTTTAAACTATGAAGAGAGGTGGGGAGTTGGCTTTTACCAAAGCAAATGGACTTTTTCTTTGAAAAGTCCCTTCCTGCAGTTTTTGGCATGACTGATCACCCTGCTCTCAACAGTCCCTGAGCTCCACGATACAGTAGTTTTGTACAAAGCTGTATTTTTATGCACACAAGCTTTTAAAGCTGCGTCTCTTTGAAAACACGTCCCTAGATAGTCATCCTGTAGTTTCACACACAGAGTTGGAGATGCGTGCAGAGGACTTAGTCGGGAAGAGGGAGTGGGCTCGGGGGCTGTGAGATGGTGGCCAGAGGTGCTGGTGGACACATGGTGATGACCAGCACTGCTGCACATAGCACAAGTTGTCAGATAACATTCAGATAAAAATACTGTGTGTTAAAAGACTGTTACAGCATGAATTCAACCATATTGTGCATTCGCTCTGAGGAGCAGTCCTTACTGAAATGCTCACATCCCCTTCCCCATGCCGAATCCTTGCCTCCCCATTGCACAGAGCAGACACAGCCTCGAATGTGCCGGGATGTAGAGAGCAACTTTTTCCCCTTGCCATTCACTGGTTTCCATGTGGGTTTTTCTACTGTGTCTTTCTGGCAGTTAGATACAATCATTAGTGCATTTATTTCCAGAGTGGAGCTTTGAGATCCTGCCTTAACTGTGCACGCAGGGACAAGAGGCACAGAGGTTAAAACTAACGCTGGCCAAAGGGTCAATTGCTCGCATGCTTAGTTTGAAAGTGCTTGAGCATTACATGTAAACATATGTTGGAAACGCTGCTCTCAGCTGCTTCGGGGCATCTGTGTGGGCTCAGCCCTGCTGCAGATGGGCTCCCAGCTGGCCCCGGGCAAGTGCTTGGAAAATCACAGTGCCCAGAAGAAAGCCTGGGCATCATGGAGGAACGGCGCAGCTGGGCAGAGGGAGAATACCCTCCTCTGCAGGGGGGCACTGACCCTTTTCATCTCAAAAGCATCCCTGTCTCCCTTCATCAGGCATAGGAGGTGCCGGTCTCCTTTGGGCTGGCTCACACAGGCTCTGCTGAGGTTGCTGTTCCCTCTGTCCTGGCTCCCATTAGTGGAGCAAAAGGACAGGTTTTGGCTGAGGACTCTGAGGCCAACTCCGATTGGTACAAAGCGGGTACAAAGACCTCAGCTGAAAGAAAAAAAAAAACCTGTCTGCATTTAAATCAGCCTAATTAAAGTGGCTTTTTCCAGGAGCTGGCAGGCACGCTGGGTTGCCTGCCCAAAGTGATTTGTGCAATTACCATCTTTTGTGTTTGTCTGGTGGGGTTTTTTCATACTGCACTCATTTATGGGACATTGCTCAGGGAAGATCACCTATGTGCAAGATGTTATTTTAAGTTTAGAAATAGGGGGCCAGATTCTCACCTGCCATAAGGAGTTGAGTAAATCGGCGGAGCTCTGCTGATTTACACCTGCTGGTGCTCTGGCCCACTGGGTGCCTGGAAATAGCTTAGCAAGTGTAAAAGAAAAAAATGGTTTCTCCATCCATCTGGAACACAGTGCATACATCAGGGGAAGGAGAGGCATTTGTGAGAGCGAACACTCCATTTATCAGCATACGAGCTATTGAAAAGACTGGATGTAACTGGGATAATTATAACCAAGATTAGTCTTCTTGGAATGGAAAAGTAACAACAATCCTAATTTTACTGAATCCTCTGAAATTTACTGTCTATTTGTTTAACACCCCAGACCCTTTCCTGCAGCAGAGGATCGGCTAGATTTATGGAGGTGCAGTTTAGTAATCTAAATGCTTGGGAGTTCATCTGCATGACCTGTGGGCTGCTCTGGTTATTTTCACTGTCACTGCTTGGAGGCTGTGGGAACTGGGAATGCAGGTGGGAGTGCAGGGATGCACAAGCCAAAAATCAGTCAGAGTCAATCGAAACACTCTTCTTCCACTTGCTTTGCAGGCAAGAAGTACCTGGCCTTTGTAGGCAGCTTTAGCGGTTGGTGCTGTTGGGAATGGAAGAAAGCTCCTTCCATCCCCTTTCCAGGAGCTGCCTATTTTTCCCTCTTTCCAGCATAGCTGTAGTTTTTTCCCTGCATGTAAGGAGAGGCAATATGTATTCAGAAATTGCCTGTGCAGAGAAGGTGATAGTAGCAAGTGCATATTTGAATTGGAGAGCTGACTGCAGTTTCCCTATGACAAGCCATGGTTATCACCTGTCCATCCTAGAGTCTTATCGAAACTGAAAACCTCTGCTAGAAGCTGAAATAGCAGCACAAGAAGGAAAATCCTTCTGGGACAATACAGGGTTTGTTAAAAAAGAGAAGAGGTTATCCAGAATCCATGAAAATGAAGGCAGGCAAAGGAGCAGAGCTATGGGCCTGTAAGCCCTTTTGCTGCCATCATTTAATATTAGGAGAAAATGCCTGGACTGGGGTTTAATAATTGTTGCTGGTCTTTTTTGTAGCAAGTTCGTAATTGCTAGGCCTGTCTGCATTTGTGGGCCTTTTGGCTGAATATTTACTCTTCTCTTACCACCAAAGTAACTGTCTTTTCCAGTCCAGCATGCCTTGCAGGAGTTGAAATGTATACCCTTGATTTCCTGTTCAACTCTAAAGCACTGTGGGATTTTAGAGTTGTTATAAGCACACACAAAACCCAAACAGCAAACCCTGAAAGATGAAAATGTTGGTCCAAAGAAGACAGAAGGAAAATTTCCTTTGACTCCTTCCGAGTCAGGGTTTCAGTCCAAGGGGTTCAGTAGCACTGTAAGCCTTTGTGCTTCAAGACACAAGCCAAATTCTCACTAATAAAATTTAAAAGGCAATTTTCCTTCAGGGCACAAATTCTAATAAAATCTCCTACATTTTCCTAAACCACTGTCAGAAACTGGCCACTGTTGAAAGCGGAATGCACAATTAGATCAGGCTGCCTGTCTGAACTGGTGTGGCAGCTCTTGCGTGCTACACCTTCCTATATGAACACTCAGGAGGGGTGTGTTGTCACCAGTACTGCTGCATTGTCACCGGTACTGCTGCATTGTCACTGAGAAGGCCACAAGCTCCAGACAGAACAGGTAATCGGGGAGGCAGGAGGGGAAGAGGGGTTTGAATGTGTGTTTGGGGGTGTATCAGGAAGCCTCAGTGCTCTGGTTGCTGAAGCAGTGTCTTTACAGTCCCATGCTCCCAGTTCCCATGCTGCTGTCCCTGCCTGCCCCTCACCTTGGTGGCTGACTCACATTTTTGCATACATCCAAGTCCTGAAGAGTTTGGGTAACGTGTCGAATTATGCGGGATTGGTGGTTTATTAGGAAATGTCAGTGCTTTTTAGCCTGGGAGCTGCGGAACGATTGGCCTGAGCAAAGCAAAGGAAGAAATCTTTGCATGTTCTTAAGAAAATGGTGGGACAGCAACACAAAATATACCCCCCGCCGCCTGTCCTGAAGAGAGCTAGTACCCTCAGTGCCAGCTCTGCTCCACATTCAACCCTTTTGTAGGCAGCTCATTGAACCTGAGAGTTGACAGCTGCTCCAGGTATTAGGAAATCAAAGTGACTTCCTGAGGTCTTTGTATCTCACTGCTTTCCTGCTGCAGCGTGGGCAAAAATTACAGAAGCCGGGTATCTGGCAGCAAGAGGCAGGTTTAGGAGTGGCTTCTGGCTCATGCTGCCAGCTGTGCAGCAGCTCCAGTGTGGCCGTGGATGAGGGAGCACGCCATCCGTACGTGGCAGACTCGCTGGGCCGGAGAGCCATGTGCAGGTCTGGTCCCTCTCTGGCTGAAGCTGGTGGGAGCCTTTCCCGTCACTCCTGAAGAGCTGAAAAAGGTCTTGCAAATCCCACATGTATCGCTTTCTTCCTGGTTTTTTACTACTTTTAAAACATTGCACACCCCAGTCACAAGAGGCAGAGGTGTTCTTGAAATCCCAACCTGGGATCGCTTTCAGCTACAAGAAACACTGCAGCAGTATTCTCAGCGCTGTATCTTGGGAGAGAATTTTCATGTCACGTAAACACAAGGTTTCTCAGAAGTTGTTCTAAGAGGCTCTTGGAAAGTTTTGGGAAGTGTGTTACAAGAGATATTAAATAGGTTGGTTGCCTTCCGTCAGTGACTTGGACCGTCCGTTCCAGCTGCAGTGTACGTTATTTAGCTCAAAATTGCTTCTTCTGGCACCCTCCTCCCACACACTTGTGTACTAATATGGCCATTCTCAAGGGCTTTGTCTGTGCCAAAGCACAGCCTGTTACCAAAAGAAAAAGACAATTAAGAGGAAGCAGTGGAGTTTGCCACATAAACGTTTAAAACTTACCCACGCTGAATAATAACGGAGAGCCTCGTTTCATCCAGACAGATGCTTCCTGGATCGAAAGGAGCGACTGGGTCTGATGGGAATGGATAAACAGCTTTGCAGGTCCCAGTTCCTGCAGCTCAGGTCCCCAGTGTCATCCCAGTGACTGTCCCTGCTTGGCCATGGGTCACTGTGCTGTCATGCAGGGTGGCTCTGCTTTGGGGAGGCTCAAGGAGGGGGGTTCGTGAGCAGCCCAAATCCTGGTGGCTAAGGGGTCTAGATGGAGACCTCTGTGCCAGTGCCAGCATGGTTGCTGCTCCTGCCAGGTTCAGTAAGGATGCACACAAGCACGTTGCCAGTGCCAGCAGCTCCAGCTGCCTCCTGACGCCGGTGTGCTGCTGGCTGCCTGCTCTTAGGCAGTGCCCAACATCGTACACCCTTGTCCTGGGGGCAGAAATCATCTCTCAGTGGCTCTGGGCAAACCAGGGCAATCTCTGATGCTGGCGTTGTGCCCATGCATGCACTTCTGCCCTCCTTCCCAGATCATCTGCTGCACAGGTTGAAGTTGCTGAGCAGGGACATCCTTGCTGCTGATGGCTGAGCCGTTCCCTCGCAGTCCCCTTCGGATGGTGCGGGGACATGTCGCAGGCATCCCTTCCCAGGAAAAGCCAAGCACTTCTGAGCAGGATGCTGTAACCCCGCGGTGCCTGGGTAACGAGCTGTGCTGGCCCTCCTGACTTTATCTGAGGAACGAGGCTGTGTTGCAAGCTTGAGGGAAAGGTGTAGGGACAGGTTTGGGGGAAAAGCAAGCCAAACCATCGCTGGGCTCTGTAGGTGGAGAGGAATCTGGGACTGAAAGCAGAGTGCTGGACCAGCCCAGCCTGTCCTCCAGGGCTCTGCTACACTCCCAGCAAAACCCATGCGCATGGCCAGGTGGGTTTTATCCAAGAGAGCGGTGCTCGGGGAAAAACATACAGAAAAGCTGCAGTGCTTGTTCCAGCTCACGTGCACCCATGTTTTCTGAATGGAAAAGTCCACGGTCCTGTGAAAGTGGCTGGAGAGAAATCCCATCTCACAGCCCTCTGCAAGGGCGCTGCAAACAGCGGAGACATGAAACAACCTATATACGAGAGTAATGGGCAGCGTCCTTCTCACTTCTGCCTGACCTTTTCAGTGCTCTCTAACTCGATTACCAGCCATTCCTCTTCTCCTCCAAGGCAGCCTGGCAGGCAGCATTGACGGGACCAGCCACTCAAGTGGAAGGAGGTGGCAAGAAACGAAAAGCAATCGAGAATGTTACTGTCTTGCCCAAGTATTTCTGTATTGGATCTGAGGGCTGTGATATGATATTTGGCTGGGACTGGATCGAGTGCAAACTGCATCCTTATTCAGCGCTGTCTCGGCCGGTTAGCAAACTAACTTGATCCCAGGTGGCCATCATCTGGAAAGTGGCCGATTGCCAAGTAAATCCAGGAGCTGCTATCTTTATAGGAAACTCCTAGAAGATTGACTAGGCAGTAAAACAACAGTTTTCTATAGCAATTACTCTGCGGGGAATTTGGCCAGATCTCTGTGTTGCAAATGTATAGGACTTACGCCTACAGAAATCCTTGAGAGTATGATAGAACTTAATCAATCCCATTTGTTTGTATGGAGAGTCAGCCCAGATCTCTGGCAGACGCCCAGGGAACGCTGGAGGCAGCATAACCTGTTAAACAAAGATATGTGTGGCCCTGTGAACAGAATACACCGAATTTGCCTTTTTTTTACTCAGTCAACCGCTCCCCCTACCTCATCTCAGATGCATGCAGTCTTTGCTCATCCTTTCCTTTTCCTCATTTTCTTTCCTTCTCTGTCTCTTTGCCCCAGATTCCTGTCTTTATTTATTTGTTTCTTTATTTATGTGTCTGCCGTGCTTTCTTATGCTTCATTCTGTGCTGGGAGGCAAGAAGAGGCAATTGCATGGGACGGGGCTGCTGTGCAGCCCCACTCGCTGCGGGTCCCTGCCGAAGCCTGGGACTGGGCAGGAACAGGAACGTGCTGGGGGTCCTGATGGGCTCCTGCTGTGCCCTGCAATGTCCCTTTGGGAACATGTGGTGGGGAGCTGCCCTGCAGGCTGCAGAATGAGTCCCCCACCAGCAATGGCTGTCCTTTGCGGAAGTGGGTCCTGGCTTTGGAGTTACAGCAGTCACAGAAATCCCAAATGAGTTCCTAATGATCTGTGTTGTTTTAAGGGTTTCGATTTCCAAATAAGTGACTTTCTCAGCATGTGTCTTATTCCCTTTGAAAACTCTTGGTTCTGTTGTGTGTCCAAGCTGTGCACAAGCAACAAATAGTGATAAAGAACAACCTGTTGGCACGGTAGTGCACGGGCTGGCTGGTTGGACTGTGTATTTATTGGATTGGAGATACAGGCAACATGCAAATATGAAGATCTGCTGGCAGCTTAGGTTCTCCTCTGTCTTGTTCGGCCTGCTGCCTGTACAAATAACATGGAAGTTTTGTGTAATTACAGGAGATTTGAGAAAAGTTTGTCCTCTTGGTTTATCTGTTCTGAGTTTGCAGTTTGCATACCAACCGCATGTTGTTTGCCATGACTTTTACTGCTTCCCCTGGGTAGCTAGTACTTTTTTTCCTCTTTATTTTCTGGTTCTTTTGTACAGCAGGAGGAAAGAGGACCTTTCCAAAGCCACAGCACTATGTGACTGTAAAACCTCAGGAGGACTCGGGGCAGAGTATATACTCCTTAGACTGGCCAGACTCTTACGGAGAAGACAGGCCACTGTCTCCAGAAGGCCACGTGGCTGTCGCTATGTTGTCAAGCTTGTTTCAGAAGACAGTGTGGGAGAAGTGTCCTTTATGCTGAGATTGCTGTGCCTGCTTTCCAAGTCAATGCTGGCTCCACATCAAGAGGCAGCGCTTGCTATGTAGTTGGGACACTTGGCAGGGATTTCCTATCTGCAAATCGTAATTACTGGGACAGAAAAACAACAACCCTGGGCCAGTCTTGGTCTTCTCTGCTGGGATTCTTAAAGAAAGGGCACAAACCCCCCCGAATAATCCCCCCAGGAGATTAAATATGGTATTCAATGACTTCCTAAAGTAGCTAGGACTCAAAAAAGCACCCCAGTGTTGTTTCTCTGCCTTGCAGATTGTTTGCATAAAGCACCGTCCAGTAATTTGGGTACTGCAGACAGTGCTGGGGCTGTTGCAGAGTGTGGCATCTGACCAGCCTGTTACGGGGGAAACAATGTCAGCATCAGAAAATATGAAATGTGAAATAAGCAGATAAATCAGCGTTGCTTTTCCTATAATAAGGCTGTCTGGTGGACTGAAAAGCAAGTGGGTGGGGAGCAAAACCTAGTCGGTGTTGTGGAGTGAGTTGATGAAGTTTGGTCCATCCTCATAGGAAAATCCCAGGGATTTCAGACATACCATTCAAATCTCGCTTCTTTTATCATTCACAGGCAACAGCCCAGCTTTGTCTGATTTCAAAGACTAGTACCCGCACTGGCCTGTAGCTGGAAGTGAAGGAAGCCCTTCCTCCCTTAAACGGCGGCTCTGTCCCTCCTCTCCCCTCCTAGGAGGGACATAATCTCCTGTGGATTGAACCTTACAGCCAGGGACTCCTTCTTCCTTGCTCTCCTTTCCCATGGCAGCGCTCATTCCTTGGGCTTTGCCTTCCTGCCTGGTTTTTCTGGACATCTGTGGGCTCGCGGGACCAGCACACCATGTTTCTGAAAACCTCAGCTGCACTGTTGGAAGTCCCACTGCGTCTATGGATCCTGCGGAGCATCGCTTTGGCCGGGCAGCCTTTCCGAGCCTGCATCCCGCCTGCAGCGTCCAACTCCCCATGGGAGAAAGCCATAATTTTTTGGTCTCCAGCAGAGCAGCAGGTCCCAGGTCGTGGAGCCACCTTTCCAGTAGATGGCATCAAAGACAGTGAGTTCCTCTGCCCGACCCGGCTCCCCATCTCCAGCTGGGGAGGGCTGTTTCCCCACAGTCCCATTTCCCAACAGCGCTGGAGCAGCAGTTCCTTAAAAAAAGCAAGCTCCTTAAAGCAACTGAACCTTAAAGAAAGAAAGCTGCGCGTTGCTTTTCTTTTGCTTCAGCGTTAAGTGACATGACCCATGTCATATGCCAACGTGGGGCCTGGTTTTCCACCCGGCAGTGGGGACTGAGTGAGTGCTGCTCCCTGCCTTTCACTCGCGTTCAACTATTCAGCCATAATCTCACCTGAAAAATGCATTGAAAATGCATTGATGAAAAATCATCATAGGCCTTCAGGTGCAGTTTTTGATGTCTGAATTTAGTTTACTTTTTATATGTATATATATATATTTTTTTGCAATATGCAGTGCCCTGCATAGTAGAAAGATTAAAGATATTTCATTGTATTTTGCTTTCTTTCTTTATAAACCATGAATAGACCTGATACTTGTTGGAGGTCATTGATCGACGGGATGCGAAGAAATCCCTCTTCTCGACTCCCACCTGTAGGAATTCCCGCAATCAGTGGGTTTAGCACACTGGGATACTCCACTGCGCCGGAGTTGACACATCATGTTTGAAAATCTGATCACTGATGCACCATTATTTCTGTTCTCTTTGGGAGCATTTCCAAAATCAGGTTCCCTACATTAGCAGAAGGAGGTCAGGAGGAGCGGATGGGTATGCGGTGAAGTTTGGGAGGAGGGAACGTACGTGTAGTTTTTATTTTTAAACTTAGACCCCAGTGACTTTTAAATGTAGTGATTGTAACATACCCTGCCCTTGGGAAGTGTATTTAAGCTGCCTCCTGGCGCTTGCATTAGCCAATAGACTTAGCAGGATTTTATGGATCTCTTTTCAATTAAAAGGAAAGAACTGAAATTTCTTCCTGCTGGGTTTGTCTTCTGCTCTGTTTGTAAGTTCAAAGAAAAAAAAATTGCCTTCCCTTCTTTGCTAGGTCATAGACGCCATATATACCTTGGGCCTAACTCTTCAGCCCTCACCTGCTCAAGGTAACCTTGGCTTCAGCCAGTGGCAGGCAGCATTTGGCCTGTTGTGTGATGTTTGAGGGAGGCAATCCCTGGCTGACCGGCAGCTCGGCTGTCCCGGCAGTGTGGCAGGCAGTGCTGGCTGCCCTGAACGCACAGCTCCTGTGGCGCACAGCCCAGACCAGGGTTACTTGCTTCACCTGGACAAGAAATTCCTTGCAAAAGCAGCTGAGATTGGAGAGGGCGATCAAGTTTCTTTTGATGCCATATGGAAAAATTAACTTTCAGATGGTTTAAACTGCTGCATGCTCAATTTCAGCTTGACTATTCATATGCTCCTGGCTTTGAAGAATTGCATAGCCCCAGAAGAAATCTTTCTTATAATTATTTTGTTCCAATTACTTTGGAAGTGAATATCAGAGAATCACATTCTTCAGTACTGAACGCCCAGTGAGTGAGTGCAGAGGCGGCAGAGGTCCTGCCTGCCTTTCACAGCAGCAGTGTATGTGTACAGAGAGGAAAGATCCTGAGCATGATTGTAGAAATCTCCGCAAAGATGTAATGCGTATAATAAAGCTGCAAGCCAGAAACAGATCCCTGAACAGCCCTGAGGCCTGATGGGCTGTCTCTGTGTCACACAGATAGTTGTTCAGTATAGATGGAAGAAGCATGCAGCTTGATCTTTAATATCGAAGGGGCTTGGGGGACCTGAAAATGTGGTAGGGGGGTGGGGGCAAGGCAGAGGGGCTCTGTTCTCCTTTCCCAGATGCCCTGTTCCAGACGGTGAGCTGATTTAGGATAGCTGTTACCTGCAGACCGCTGCTTGGGGCCTCCGTGTTGGTCACTCAGATGCTCAGGTGCAGAGAGGCTGGGAACCGTACCGGCTCCTTGAATCCAGTGCTGGAGCTCTTTGGCTTGAGAGCGCTAAATGGGATGCTGACAATTCAACATGCTGACAGGCTGCTTTTAGATTATTTCCATTAACATGAAGCTGGTGTATACCTAGCTGAGGTCATGATGTGAAAAAAAAATGAAATAAGCCCTATGGAGATTTGCGTTTTTTTTCTGCACCTCAGTAAAGATGCCCTTACCTCTTGGGCACAAAGCCTGTGCCCAGTGGGCTTTGTTGAAATTTAATTTATGGTGGCTGTGGCAGATAAATGTTCGGGATAAACGTCCAGCCAACTTCTCAAATAGGTGAGTTGCACTGGCTCTGCTGAAGCCAGTGGACTGATGCTGATTTACACCCTCAGAGCATCTGTCTCTCAGCCTTTAAAACCTGCGCTCCTACTGCCCTGACTGCAATGACTTTTGCCCCCACGCTGTTGATGTGAGGAGTGTGCACAAGCAAAGGAATCATTTGCACTGGACAAGGTCTAGGCGCAGGCTGCTGCTGCTCCCTGCTCAAGCTCAGACCAGCCCAGCACACTGACCACCTTCTGCTGCTGGCTTGGAGGCAGGACTCTTCTGCCTGTATTATTTTTTAACAGCAGACAATTTGTGAAAAGCATACAGCAGCTTCTAGAGTTCGTATCTTGTGAAAGGACTTTCATGTATGTTAGTAGACGACCAAAGAAGGTGTTCTTTTCTTCTCTGCAGACCTGCTGTATTTGAAGCACCATTCAAATGAGTAGCACAGAGGGGAAGGAAAGGCTCTGTCCATGCCTATGTCTGGTCACTGGGTGAAACTGGGGATTCTGCTCTGCGGCTGGGGGTTTTGCTGTAAAAGTCAGTGGAATTGCAGGACACTTTTCTAACTTGATGACTTTTATTTAAGAAGTGTTGGAGTATCATCCTGCTGAGTGCAGAATCACTCCATGTCTGTGTTTTCTCAGGTTATTAAAAATCCTTGCGAGCGGGAGGGCTGGCAGGCTGCTGGAGAGGGGAGCATGCAGTTTCATGCGGGACCTTGTCTTGGACTGATCACAGAACGGTCCAGAGCTCGGTCTGGAAAGCAGTGCTAGGGCTTCCATCCTTGAACTGGAACCAAACCTTCAGTATTTTGAAAACTGATTTGAACCTGGACCAAAGTGAAGACGAAGAAATACTTAATGGGTTATTGGGTGAGAGTAGCAGTTTGGCTAAAGGCAGGCATCACCTGCCAGGGAAGGGTGCAGAGGTTTGATTGACTCTCCCAAGAAAGATGCAAGGAAAGCGGGAAGAGTTATAGCACAGGGATTCAGCATGCACGAAAGGGTTTGCCGCCTCTGCCTGCACCTCCCGTGCCCTGGTGCCCCTGCACCCCGAGTGGGGCCATACCCCTCAGCCCGGTGGGGCCGGCATTGCACTCACACCATGACATGACCTGCTCCAGCATTAATGGGTGTGAAGCTGAGGATTCTGTTGCCTGTTGCTGAACTCTTGCCTGTTCCTAGCCTAACTGGGCATTTGCAGTCAGGGCTGAACCCAAGCTGGAAGCACAGCAGAGAAGGGACTGGGGTGACTCCTTAGTTTGTAAGGATCCTGGAGACTTCTGCTTTGAGAAAATTGAAAAAGACTCTCCGTGGACTGTCTTCCTGTTTCATTTTGATCAGGCCATGGGTAAAGAGTAGGCGATTGCATAGCCACAAGTGCTGTTGGAGTTTCTCACCCTGGGGAGATAAGAAGGCACTCAGGACAGAAAGTCAAGTCGTGGTGCTACATATCCTCGAGAGGGTCTGGTGGCTGTGCAGGAGAGCAGACTGCTGTGCGGCGCCAGCTTGTAGTGTCTCCTGCACCGTTCAGGGCTTGGAGAACATGGTCATGCAGTTCAGGAGAAGCACAACATGTCATTTTTTGGTGCGTTTCCTGGGATGAGTTGCCAAGCCTACATGCAGGCATGCTGGAGGACGGAGGGTTTGTCTGTCCCAGGCAGTTTTTGCCAGGGTCTGTGCTCAGAGCAAGGCCACTGCAAAAATCTTGTCTAACAGAGAGAGCTGACACAGAGCTTTGCTGGAGCTCAGAAAAAAAGCAAATCTGCATAGAGATAATGCATTTGTTTAATAGATTAGATCTGAAAACAGGATTAAGCCCTCCTGAGGGCTTTGAAATGGCAAACAGAAAGCTCAGCCAGGCCAGTGGGTACTCCTGTGGTGTGGTCACATTGCACTGCTAGAAATGGTCTTGGCACTGGTGGCACCTTCCAGTGGGTGCTGGTGCTTGGGGGACTTTTGAGGCTGCAAGGAGCTGTTAGGCTGATGCCCGCCAGGGCCAGGACCACCTGGGAGCCTCTAGATGTGCCCCTGGCCTCTGTCTCAGGTGGGAAGCAAACAGCACCCTCCAGGACGAGCAGTCCAGTGATGCTCCTCTTTAAACAGCCAGGCCGCAAAGGGGTGAAGGAGGGAATCATTATAAATTTAGCACATGACTTCTAAGGCACAAACTTAGCCCAGGATGTAAGTGGGTGTGAATCCACCAACATCAGCGACTAAACCCCTTTCACAAGGGTGAAGCTGGACTGTGTTCTCCAGGTGTGATGGTGCCACAGTGCTGCCCAGTGTCACACAGTGCTGCAGTGTCAGGGAGGAGTTTCCTTCCCAGGGAAAAACGATGAAATGTGCCAGTCACTTTGTGACTGGTTATCCTGTTCCGTGGGAATGAGGTGAGCAGAGCTTGAGGAACAGACATTAGGGGAAGAAAGGGGAATAGAGGGATGTAGTTGAAAGAAAACCAACCTGATGCTTTCCAAGAACAGACCAGAATGCCTGCGACCATTCAGGTGTTATCCTTGGTTACAAGAGCTGAAAAGCTGAGAAGAGTGCTTGAAATGGAAGATAAGAGGGACCTCTCCAGATGACACTTTATAACACGATGCCTGAAGATTTGGCAGGCACCTGAAGTCTCACTATGAGTATTTTTTGTTGAGAAGGGACAGGTGGGCATGCTTTCAGAATGCTGCTGTGCAATGGTAAACCCTCTGTCCCAAACATATTCCTCATTTCTAGCTTCAGGAAGGTTTATTTGCACAATAAAACAACCCACTTGACAATACCTGGGGACTTCGCCCCAGTGGCCCTTCGCTGTCACATGCAGTCCCAGGAGACAGGCAGAATTTGGCTTTGCATGCGCTGAGGAATGGAACGAATAAATAAATAATCCTTCCTGGCCTATGCAATTCACCATTTATAGTCATGCAACAAAATCCTGCATTCTGGTTTTCAGAGAGCTGGGGGGTGGCTGGGGGCAGGGAGAGGGAGAGCCTCTCCATTGCCGAGGGGGAAGCCTTGTCCCAGGCACGGGGCAAAATCTGTCTGATGGGAAAAGCTAAAAGGAGCCCATGCTCTGCAAAAGCCACAGAGAAGCTGTCCAACAGCAGCTCCATTTTGAGTTATCCTTGTCTGGTTTCCACATTGCTTACATATATATGAACAGAAAGGCCAGAAGGGCTTGGTTTTGTGCTGAGGCTGTGTAAGGGCAGCAAGGGAGCTTGTTATTTGGCTCACAAAAAGATTCAGCTGCTGTCTCGTGGACTGACAGGGCTCGCCTCTCATGTTTTGTAGGTTTGGCCATTGATTTCAGGGAATTCTGGAAAATTCACCTGCTTGTTTCAGTGAAGGCAGCACAATAGCTGGCTGGAGAACCGGGCCCCAAGAGGATGCTGCTTTACAAGCTAATCTGAGCAACTTGACTTGCATTTCAGATTTTGCAGAGATTTACACAAAAGTTTCCTCAAGGTTGTGCCAGGGAAGTGCAGTGAGGGGCAGGCGGTGATTCAGAGCCAGGCAGTTTGTGACGGGGCATCGAGAGCTCTGCACTGGCCATCCCAGGCACAAGGACACTGGAGGACAGAGCTATGCCAGCTATGCCAGAGCTCTGCTCAGAGAGATTACACATCCCTTCTTGTGTGCATTATAAAATGTCAGAGGTTTGTTGAAAGGGGCTGGGATTATCCTGATCACTTAGCTTTATATAAGCTTTTCAAAAATAGCATTTAATTTCATCATTTTAGTAAAAGAAACATCAGCTCACACTCCTCTTTCACAGATACTTGACACTCTTTGGAAAGAGGAGCTTGTTTTAGCTTGTGAGATGGCTGTAGTTGCTTTTTGTGGTATGTACATGTGCCCAGGTTCAGTTTATCTCAGCTAAAGTGGATTTCCTTTTCTTTGTTTTGGGTTTCTTTTTTTTTTTTTCCTAATATCTAGTTTATGGGGCTGTGAAAACAGCCATCCTGGTTGCTGCAGTTCTGTTAAACACTTTAAGATATTTTTCAGCTCATCTGTTTTCAGTGAAGCACTAAGCATGTGCTCAGCTTTAACAAAGCCTTAATCTTGTCCCTTAAGATAAGGACAAGTTCAAATATCTTGTTGAAAAAGGAAAGATTTGCTCAATCTGTATGGAGTGCAGTGTTCACCATAACTCCCTGAAATGGCCGTAATACAGAATGAATTTGTCTGCTCCTGCTTAGTTCTCAGCATAATCCATTGATAGTACAAAATGCAATTAGCAAGTAAGGGCTCGAAATCATTTTGTCCTATCGCCTGCCCCAAAGCTAGAGCCGAGAAAGGTCTCGGGGAAGAAATTGAGTCTGGTAGTAGAGTTGTTGAATGCACATCCCCGCTCCCTGCTGTGCTCCTTGAGGATGCATGTTCAGAAAGCAGGCAGCTTTAGCCACCAAAGCGGTGTATTACAGCCCTTTTGAATACCTCACATTACTGTTCTCATACAAAAAGCGATGGAAGGCTCTTTATCTAAAACCAGAATTGCATGAAAATTAGCTGGAGCTGGTGAAGTAGCATCTGTGTTATCTTTCTCTTACCCCCGCTTTACCTCACCTCATCTCAACATGTAAATCCTATCGCTAATGGGATTTATGGCACAGAAACCTCAGGAGCAAAATCTGCAGCCTTTGGAGGAACGTCTAGCTTAGTTTTCTCAGTAAATCGTATCACTTCTATTCAGGTTCTTTAGCTGCAGTGTGCTCCTGCAATCGTGTGCCTGCTAACTTTCCTAGCTCTCGCCAGTTATTTGGCAATATTTGTGTACACAGAAATACAGACTCATGCATTTGAGACTTCCCCTTTTACATCCCAGAAGCAAATGAGCCCAGCAAAAGGAGGTGCTGAAGGCAGCTCCGTTATTAAGCCGATGTTTCCTTTCTTGTTGCCTGTGTGTGGTTGTTTGCAGGTGCCCCAGTGAGCACAGGGGCGATGCTGGAGTGGGTTCACCTTGGATGGGTGCACACATGCCTGAGTACAGCCTCTCAACACAGCCTCTGGCTTTGGGGCTGCCTTGCTGGGGTTTGGCTGATTTCGGTGGCAGCAGTGCTGGCTGCTGGGTAGAAACTCCCAGCAGCATTTCACTTAAAGTCTTTGGTGTGTTTGTTTTCTCCATTACAGAGCAGTCACTGCTTTGTACCCTCACTCACAGCCTTCCTCCCATCCCTGCGGCGATGGTGTTCCCAGCCCATCTCCAGGTGTGCCTCCCATCGACAGTGTTCCTCGCCGCCTTTCCCTCCACTCCTGGCAATTGCATTTTGAAATCAAAGCACTAGTGGGGAGGGGACCTCTGCGTGGGGCATTTTAGACCTGTGCCTCTCTGATGGAGCAGCTGGATTTTTTGTCTGTTCTTCCTAGCAGATGCTGGGCTCTTCTATTTCAGACCGTTGCTGTCCTGAAGTCCTGTCTTTGTCCTTGAATTAGATTGAACCATCTTCTCCTTAACCTCGTCTTTATTTCACTATGAATTTGCGGGGTGTTTAGTTGTTTGGACATGGCTACTTCTGGCTGCAGGCTCTCTCCTTTCTGGGGCTGCCAGTTTAAGTGATGTTATCTTATGCTAATGTATTCACCTTATAGCATCTTCTGTCCCTCCAGCTCTTGGCAACATAATAGGCATGTAATTAGGTTTAATCCCTGCAGTATTCCCCTTGGCGCTATCTCTTCTCTGCTCGGTCGGTTGGGTATCTCACTTCTCAGAGGTGATGGTTGCAATGCAGCCCCCACTGGGCTCAAACCCTCTCTGCCGTGCTCATAAACTCATAGCATGGACTCGTACATCAGGCAAGCAGGATTTTAAAATTAACTTCCAAATTCTAGTGTAAACTCTCCTCCCTCTATTAATGCAGGGCACACCCGGGTGTGTACAATCAAGGACTCGATATACTGGGTAAACACTAGTTACTAACTGGGTTAACATGGCCAGTTAAGGCTGTCTAAAATAAGATCATCCTGGAACTGGAAGACTCACAGATGTTGTGATACTGCCGTGGCAGGGCTCGGCAGCAGTAGGGTGGTGGCAGGGCGGGTTGAGAAGGGCTCTGCTGATCACAGACTCCCCATTCAGGCAGTGATCTGGGTTGAGAGAGGTGACCAGAGCGGTCATAAAAATACTAATAAACTGCTGTATCACAGTCTGGGGGAAGACATATGAGTATGGTTGTGGGTGTGTTGTAGGTGCTGTGGCACCAAGACCAGAAGGGTTTGCACCATCAGACGTGTTGCAACAAGTCGCATATCTCCGTCATGTGTTGGAGGCGAGGTGTCACTGTGTGGCTGTGCTGAGCACGGTTTGCTTCAAGTGTGACCTGAGAGAGGTATTTTGATGGCAGGAAGCCTTTAGTTCAGACTGCTCTAAGTGTCACCTTGCATACTGCTTTGTGATACCTTGACTCATAACCACAAGCTCTTCCTGAGCTTACACGTTTTCCTCCCCAGCCCTGCCTTTGAGCAACCGCTGCTCATACAGAGCCTCTCCACCACTCCTCATGGCCAGGAGACCAGAATGGAGCTGCACGTTTCTGATTCTCCCCGCAGCTCTGTCTGTCTGTCCGGGGGAAGCCAGGTTAGAGAGCGGCTTCCTTCCACCAGCTGCGCTCCAGCCCAGCACGCTTCTGCTGGAGTGAGCGGCTGGGTGTCTAGCAGCATGTCTGGCCTGGTGATGCTAGGAGCACCTGGAGCAATGACACCAGCTGAGCTGTTTCTCAAAAAGCAAGCCCTGGCACTGAGTTTAAATAAATGATGCACCAGCCTGTCGGTGCTTTAACTGTCCAAGTCTGCCCGGTGGTTTTGGGACCTTGCTCCCCTTCAGAGGTTAAGTTTGCATTTCCCCCATGCCCTTCCAAGCATCTCCAGGTGGTTTAGAAACAAAGCTCTTGCAGGAAGGGTTACTGAAGACAGGCAAAGGTCACAGCTGGGAGAAGAGGAATCACAGTTATTTTAAAATAGTTTTTTGGTGGTTGTAGAGGCCTCAGGAGTGGTGACTTTTTGACTTTGCAAACACATCACCTCTGGTAGGAACTAGGCGGAGACATCACCTACAGCAAACAGGATTCTCCTGCCTCGGGCAGCGTCCAGAAAAAAGGAAAGGGCTGTGTGTTTTGTCTTAAAGAAGTGCAGAAACAGGTGCTGCCAAAGGAGTGGAAGAAATTAAGTGCAGCACTTTCCAGGGAGAAAGTCCTGTTTCCAATCCCCTCTTCATTTGGCATGAAAAAGTTGGATTAAAGTAGGTCAGTTCCTCCTCGGGCTGCAAAGGTGAGAGCCAGAGCTGTAGCACGGTGCAGACAAAGATGCAAGCCCTTCCCCTCTCAGTCCTGACCTCCACAACTCCTAGCATTTCAACCCTGTGGCCTCTGGAGCTCTGCTTTACTTTTCTGGTCAGAGCTTTGCTTGGCCACTACTGAAGTACGAATGCTAAACACCTTTTCCCCTGGCTGCTGGTAGCAATACATGTTGTTTACTCTCTTATCAATCTGTTGCAAGATAATGATGACCTTCCCACTCTACCCTTTGTGCCCAAGAGCAGGGTAGCAAGTGGTACAGCTCTTACTGCAGTGATATGCAAAATGCATTTGCACTGAGTGATTCAGAAATACAAGCTTTCCTCTTCTCTTCCCCAAGCCACTGGATCGGAGGGAACTAAGGAAGTCAGGACTTATAACTGGAGGGCAGAGGAGGGGTGGCATGGAAGTAACGGGCCAGATCCATATTCCATCTATTTCTGAGTGCATGAGAAAATCTTATCTGGGTGCATCATTTAAGGGAACATGAATTCCACTTGGATGAAGAAGCTAATTAAGTGCTGCAGGCTTTAGAAAACACATTAATATTTTCAACAATTTGACCCCAAACAGCCATTAAAACTCTTTCTGATGGCTAATATATGTTACACATTTTTTTTTAATGAGAACAAGATTGTAATCCATACTTCAGTTAAGCTTATTACACTTATAAACTTAATACAATCAAAAGATCAATTGGTCATTAGCTGAGTAAGTCCACTGTAATTAACATTTACAGAAAACTTTTAATTGTGTCCTTGTCTTTCACAGCAGGTGATGGGGGAAGCGAGGCCTTTCTCCCTTATGCTGCTGATGTTTAAATCAGGTTACAAGCTCTATACTGTGTGTCTCTAACTCGTGACCAGCTAAACTCCATTTGTAAAAGCTGGCTAGGAAAGACAGCAGCTGGCCCAAAAGACACCAACAGCCAGAGGGCTTCATGGTGTGGCCCATCCTCTCCCCAAACAGCTGGCTGAGCTGGATGGGGCTGTATGAGCATCGTGGTGGCTGGTCCAGACCATGGCGGCGCGGTCAGCTCTGGCCAGATGCGCGCAGTGGTTTTTTGGCGGAAAGTGGAGCTGTAGGACCAGGTCTGGTCCCTCCCTATCTGCTGACAGCTTGCTTTGGCCTTCTGTTATGCCTGGGCTCTTGGGGCATCCTGTGCCCTCATCATTACCCCAGCCCGGGTGGGATTTCCATGCCCTGCTTCGGTGCAGCATCCTGGCGTAGCACAGCCAAAGCTCACAGGGACAGCCACGGCTAGATGCTGAGCCATGTGGAAGCTGGAGCGGTGGACACTATCCTCCCTGCCAATTAGCGCAAGTTCACAATGGCTCTGAATTCAGTTAGTGCCGTCAGCCAAGTGGGATCCGTTGCAGGGATGTTCACAGAAAGGGAGCTCTCTGAGCGATGCACTGAAATGTTTCATCGACTTGAGACCAGCCGCGTGGGGAAGGGATCACTGGAGGGAGAACAGCATGAGTGCCAGCCTGTGTTGCTGTATTGGCGGATGCACCGGTGGTGCCTAGGGTTCGTGGCACAGGGCTCCACGCATTGTTGGATGGGGAGGTACAGACACCCACACCGAGCGATGCAATGGAAGCCATTGAAGTCGACTGGCTGTTGGCCGAGCTGTTGCAGCAAGCTGTGCCTTTTTGCACTGGCAGCCCCTAGATATTCTCCAAAATTGCTTGTCTGCATATAATAATGAATAGTCCCTTTATACTTAGTAACTGGGTAGTGCTGCTTTCGCCTCCCTGACAAAAATCAGCATCCCTCCTCGAAAGGACAGAATTATGCTCCTTTTTCCATATGTGGGCTGCATAATTCACTATAATTTTATTATCTCTGTGCGCTCAGAAATACACCACATGGCTCTTCTGTAAGTGGCGAAGATAAGAGGCTACACCAGCATGAATTTTCTTTAATAAGATTACACTATGATAATAGGCTACTAGAATAATTTAGGTCCTAATGATTTTGTTCTTTCTTACTTCCACATGATCAAGGGCAATATGCATTAAAGTTGCAAAGGCTTTTTTAATTATGCAGTAGTAAGTATGTATTTTATATAACAGCTTTAATATTCAAAGGGAATTTTTGTTTTTGTGCGAAATACTTATTTGGTGTTGCCATTTTCAAGGCTCTGTGTGTGGAAGCACATGCAGGCATATGGTTGAATTTCTGCAATATACTGGTGGTGTTTTTTGTGGGAAAAATCCAAGTATTGAAACATTATGCAGCCAACCAAGCTGTCTGGAAGGGGATCAACCTTGTAATACTTTAATCTGATAAAAAAAAAAGTAAAAATTGTAAATGATTTCTTCATGCGGATGAGTTGCCTAACATCAGGCATTCAAATTAGGAAACGTTGGCTTGACTCCCTCGGGGCCTCAGTTTCCCTTTCAGTAAAACAAATGAAAGAGTTGCTGGGAGTTTTAAACCTGCCTCAGTGGATATCCCAGCCGGTTTATATTGCACCCTGGGAGTGCTGAGAGATTTAGTTCCCTAATGGTTGTAAAACTCTCTAAGATCTCTAAAGAAAGAGCGCAGAGTCTTGTTTTAACATTCCCAGAGGCAGCGCTAGGTAACGGCTGTCACCTGGATTATACCCAGTCTTGGGAGAGCATAATATCATCCACGATCCTACCTGGCACTGAAAGCTTTTCTCCCTTCGCGGTGGAGTTGGCTTGAGATAGCCTTCAGTGCTATCTGAACCTGCTCTGCTACATGGCAGCCTCCCTCAAATCACTGCTCTTCTGGCCTAAATATGGCTTGATTTGGCTCAATTTGAACAATAGCTCTTCAGTTTAATTATATCAACATAGTTCCTGACATAAGTGGAGAAGGTGGAGGCCCAGTGCCACACATCTATTAATCAGAGCCAAATGTCACTTTGCAATTCATAGATGGTTTGTGCAGACTGGAGTGGAAGGAAGCAGAGCTCTGCAACGGAAGACTTTTGAGGTTTGCTCTGAAAAGGCTTGTCACTGAGCATGACATGCTCCCCCACCCTATAGCCATGTCTTCGTGGCTTACGTAGCATAACCAAGAGGACAGAATTCACACCAGCCGGCAAGTCATGGTCAAAATTTTTCCCTTCTTCAAGGACCTCTGTGGGTCCACATGGAGAAAGGAGAGCGGGAGATGTCCGTGCATCTCATGAAGCTTTGGAGCTATATAAAGGATGAGGGATTTGCAGTAGGTGGTGTTTGCACCGGGGTCATTTGGTCTAGGGCTGCTCACCATTGCCACTTGGGCATGGTGGTTTGCACTTGGGAATGGTGGTGGGAAACGTAATCCAGGTGGTATTTTGGGTTCAGGGACAGATGGAGGGCACCAGCATTTCAAACACTGCCTTGTTCTGCTGGCTAGAAGAAGGGTTGTATAATCCAGCACTGGGAAACTCATCAGCTGCCTGAGCTCTGCCTGCACTGGGTCTCTCCCTCCTTTTCCAGCAGATGGGAAATAGTAGCAGAAATTTTCCAGCTAGATAGTGCAGTGGAGTTGGGGGGTATGGGGAACGGGAAAGGATTGGGTGAGTTTTCCTTTGCGGTGGCAAAGGCCTTTCCCCGCGGCTGTTAACTGGAAGGATTTAATGAGTATGTTCTTCAGCTGCTCCTCTGCCATCGACCCCAAGCTGAACCCTTGGGTTAGGAGCTGACTTTTCGTTTGGGACTTACGGGGCCTTATTCTGTAAGCGAAATCAGAGCCCAGATGGCTTAGAAAAACCAAGAGAGCTCCAACCTGAGAGCAGCTCTTGCCGCGCACGTTCCCATGCTCTTTCAACAGGCTGGGGCAGCTCTGCCAAGTGTGATTTCAGAGGAAGCTTGGAAAGAAAGTCCAGCCCTGTCTGTCGTCCTTTCTTTGGAGAACTTCTGGTGCCTTTGCAATGGGCAGAATAGCCGAGAGAAAGGGCTTTTACAAAGCTCAGAGCTGGGCTTCTGTGTTTCCTGCTTTCCTTCTTCCTAGGATGTGTCCTCTTCCTCCATGAGTCACCCCATGGGTGAGAATAAGAGACTTTTTAGGGCAAAGAGGACAAAAGAGCAGAAGCTGTCTCTTCAGAGCTGTTGTGCTGTGGTCATTTGTTCGTGGATCTGCAAGCATCTGTCATCTCTAGCCCAGGGAGTTTAATCCCAAAGAGCTCCGGCATAGTCCAAACTGAATTACTTCAGCATGTTTGTATGCGTAGCTGCACGCCATGCCGGGTGGCTGCCTGCCACCCCTCGCCAAAGGTGGATGCGTTTCAGAAGTGAAGCAGTTTGCACATATATAAATATTCAGTGCCTGTGGGTGAGCCGCAAACTGCGCCAGTTGCCAGTCGGCATGTTAAAATATTTCCTGAAATTTGCTGGGAGGGGTGGATGCTTGAGGGCTGCAGGATTTGCCTCGTTAGCAGTAAAACAGCGTGCCTGAGGAATCAAACCTCTCCTGCCATGGTGACATCTCTGCATCTGGCCACATCCCTGCAGACCGAGGAGGTGTCTCTGCCCTCGGGCACTGCTCTGACATTGACCTTGCAGCCCCCAAGGTCCAGGAAGGGGCCTTGGGGACCTGGTTGCTGGTCCCAGCTCCTGGCATGGCGCTGTTTCCACACCTGAAGAATTCAAAGGTGACTTTACAGGTGTCCAGCTTTCATCTCGACACCCAGCTCTGTGCACCAAGCAAGCACACCTTGGCTCCGAGCAAACACCCCTGCCGCTGCTTCGTCCTTCTCCTGCGAGCCGCCTGCTGGAAAACTTCTAATTAAAGCCAGATTATTGGCCTTGGCCCTTCTTGTTAGGGTTTTGGTTTGGGGTTTTCTTTTTTTAAGTCCCTCTGAAATGTCTGGATAGATGATATTGAGGTTAATTTGTTTGTGATAGAGGAAACATTTTCACATGGTGGCTAAATGTTGTTGGAAAAGAGCAAAATTAATAGCTGCTCACTTAATCCTGATTAAACTGGCAGCTGGGAGATATTGATCAGTGTGTTCACAGCAAACGATCCTCTCTAATGCGCAGGGTAAACAAGCTTATGACTGCGGTTACCTTAACCCTTCCCACGTCAGTAGCCTCATGCACTGGGCAGGCACCTCAACCGGAGCGTTGCTTTTCCTGCTCCCTAGCAGAAGGGCTTTGTGTGGCGTTAGCTCCCTGGGCAGGGGCAGGAGGGTGGTATAGCCAGGCTGGATTTACCCGCAAATCTCCTGGGATTTCAGAGCAGTCACCCAGGTCTGATTGTCCCTGGACAGAGCACAGGGATCCCTCTCCGCTGGGGACCCTCGGTGGCCCGCACTCCCAGCCGCCGCTGCAGCCATAACATGGGATGCTTGAAGTGGATCAGAGGGTTTCATATAATCCCAAAAAGCTCCCCTGAGAGAGTACCCAGCAGTGACTGATTTTAGGGGTTTAAATCAAAAACAGGGCACGGCCAGAGCGGGCACCAGCTTGGACTTGATCCCAACTTTGCTGATGTTTCCAAATCCCGCTGCTTCCATCGCTGTTGGTCATTTTCCCACCCATCCTTTTTATTTTTGATGTGTGCTTTCTGGGGACAGATAAACCCCCACACCTCCCAGCCTGCCTGTTTGATTGTGCTCGCACCTTCAAAGTCATAAACCAGAAAGCAATTTGAAGGCTGCCGAGAGAGAGGATGAGGCTCAGCGGGCCCGACTTTCGTGCTCAGGTGCTCTATTATTCTCACCAAACACATGTTCCACATTAGAGGCCATGCATTCTTAATGCAGCCACTGCCAGCGTGTCTCCAAAGAAAACAAATTGCTCTGGCTTGGGCCTTCCTTCAATATTCACAAGGTCACTGCATTTTTGGACCTGTGGCTGCTGCACTATGGTTTCTTCTTTCCTCCAGTGCCTGAGTTAACACAGACCAGGTCTAGAATACCGAGAACTGTCTTCAGCCTCCCAGGGAGCAAACGGTGCCGCTGGAGTGGATGAGCAGTAATGCAACAAGGCAAAGGAGCAGCTTTCTGGAGGGCACCCAGAAATGCGCTTTCCCCAAGGAGATCAGTACTGCAGTGGCTTAGTTTTACCCTTGGCAAAAATTTCATTTAAAAGAGCACAACTCCTGCTGTTGGAGGTGCCATAACCAATACCAGGTCCTGCACAGAATTAATTCTTCGTGGTAGTTCTCGGTACTGATCCACCACTCAGTACTTTTGGAAAAGGTCAGTGATTATTTCTTGAATGTCAGATGACAAACTATTTTTCCACTGGGCAAGCGGGAGGCACAGAGGGGAAGTGACCTCCCCGATATCTCGGGCAGCACCGCTGCCAAACTGGCAGCTGGCTCTCCCCACTCCCTCCTGTCCTCACCCTTGCTCTGCTTCACCGTTCTGGTGCTCCGCTCACCTCATACTTGACAAGATGAGGGTTCCTCACCCTCTCAGGTATCCAAAGAAAGATATTTCTCCAGATGTTCCTCCTCATGGCACGTGACAGTCTTGCAGGAACGTCCATTGTATGCTATAAAGATAGGCACTATTATAATCACTGTCCTTGGACAAACAGGCTCAGGCTTTCTGTTTACCTTGTTACCCTTATTCCACCAAATGTTCCCCTGTAGGTGCATCCACACAATAGCTGACTTTCAGCCTACACTTGTATCCTCTGCGTTCTGGTCCGGGTGATTGATTGCTGTTGGACGGCGGCTCTCCAGGATGCTGATCGTCCTTTACGAAGTTTGCTGTCCCTGACCACAGGGCCAGCTCATCCTCCTTGCATCCAAGTTTATGAGATACGAAGCCGTGGCAGATGAAACCTATCTGCCATAGGTGAGTGGAGTTAAGCTATTTTACAGCTGAGGAAGCAGGCATAAATCAAACTGGAAAAAGTGATGGAGTTCTGGCTTTATTGCAGGGTGCTGCTATTCTCTTTTTCAGATGGTAGAGAGTGTTGTTGTCTCTGAGCCTGTAGTTCAATTGTACATTCAGGCTTTGGTGCCCTTACTGCATTCCCTCAGGTTGGTGGCATCACTCGGTTCTCCTTTGGGCACATGTTTAACTCCCAGAAATCACCGTGTTGGCAGACGTTCGTTCTGCCACTCCCCGGGAGACTCAAGCAATACTTTAGCATATTTGCATTTGAATTTTCTTCATTCCAGCGTGGACATGTATGGGGTTTCTTTGCTAGCTATTCAGTGATTGAGCCCACTCATAACTGACCGCAGCATTTTTTTGCTTTGCAGAATTCTTTCAAGTCCCGAGGAGATGCCAGGGTGAATAGTGGGAGTGTTTGCGGGCATCCAGAGAGCTTTCACGCCTTGTGCTCATGTTTACCTCTGAGCAATGAAGAAGAGTCTGCATTTTTTCCATAACCCCTGCCAGATCTTGGCCCGTTCTTCCGTCCTCCATATGCTGCCTTATTGGTCTGAACAGCCATCTCTTACTTCTTAGTCTGTCCTAGGAGAACCACCAGTTAGCAAAACACCCTCAATTAACCTTATTCAGTTATGCCTAAGAGCAAAACAGACCTACTGAGCTGCCGCTACCCTTGTGTCAGCAGCTTTTCCCATCTGTGAGATGAGAGAAGACACAGGTGGTGTTGGGTCCTCAGAAGGTGGGTTTTGATGTGCCCCTTTATAAGTCTGACACCGATGCTGCTGGAGGAGGCTGAGGATGTCCCATATCCCCATCCCTTTTCTATTCTTTAATCTGCAAAAGCCTTGCAGTTACTCATTGTGTCTCTCTCGCTCAGTTAAAACCAGAACCAGGTGAAGGTGCAGGCAGAAAACACTAGGGGCAAAATTGTTTTCCTACTCAGAAGCAAGAAGCGTGGAATCTGGGGTCACTCCACAACAGCCAGTCTCCCCTGCCTGGTAGGACAAGAGGCCCTGATCTCGGGGTTATCTTGCCCCAGGCAGCTTCTCTGTGGGAGACCTGGTCCCCTTCTCTACTCCTCATTCTGGGACAGAAACAAGGACAGGAGAGTTTGGGCAGGTGGACATGACTGGGTTGTGTAGGAACTTTGTGGAGTAAGTGGCATCCATAAAAAGGAGTGTGGCCAGCAGGTCGAGGGAGGTTATCCTCCCCCTCGACTCGGCCCTGGTGAGGCCACATCTGGAGTATTGTGTCCAGTTCTGGGCCCCCCAGTTCAAGAAGGACAGGGAACTGCTGGAGCAAGTCCAGCGGAGAGCCACAAAGATGACCAGGGCACTGGAGCACCTCTCTTATGAGGAAAGGCTGAGAGACCTGGGTCTGTTCAGCCTGGAGAAGAGAAGACTGAGGGGGGATCTTGTTACTGCTTACAAATATCTGAAGGGTGGGTGTCAAAAGGATGGGGCTGAACATGAGAAAAACTTCTTTACTGTGAGGGTGACAGAGCATTGGAAGAGGCTGCCCAGAGAGGTTGTGGAATCTCCTTGTCTGGAAATATTCAAAACCCGCCTGGATGCAGTCCTGTGCACCCTGCTCTAGGTGAACCTGCTCAAGCAGGGGGGTTGGGCAAGATGATCTTCAGAGGTCCCTTCCAACCCCAACCATTCTGTGATTCTGTGAAAGATCAGGAGTTGTCTCCATCAGGGATCCTTTACTCTTGTTCTCCACCCACACTGAGAGGGGAGAGAGTTTTGGCCAGGAAAGACAGTTTGAGTCATGGGGATGGAGCAGTCTCACCCCCTGTATTGCATGCCTCTCAAAGTATACAGTGTATTTACATGTGCAAGAAAGACTTTCATCATCATGTCCTGGAGTATCATCATAGTCATTGACTGTGCTGTAGGCACATGGGCAATTTGGGTATCACAGGCACTGAACTGATGCAACGTTCTCCTACATGTTATGCTCCGATCTGCTTCCCTCTAGTTGCTTGTAAATGTGTTTGCTTACATTTGTTTTCTGCATGTGGTATGTGATTTGGACGAATAAGTGAATACATGGGTCAGTGGGGAGATAGGTGGTTATTTTAACATCTGGGGGAAAGAGAAATGCTCCCTTCGTTCATAATTATTCATAGAGACATGGAGCAGAAGACTTTTCATTGTTTAGTTATATATCCGTGCAACCTTGAGGGTAGATCCTGATTCCAGGTTATGTCTGGAAAAATCTGGTGGAGTCACAGTGTGGATTCATTCACAGTAAATGAGACCTAAGAAAGGGGAAGGTGGTGGGTGAATTATCCATCGCACAGGATAGTGGTTCTGAGGGAAAATAGAGGCTCCTGTGATTCCTGAAGTTGGTGCGTTATTTCTGTTTGTTTTACTCCTGTGCAATGTAACCGACGCCACTGATCTCTGCTCTGCCTTGGGCGGCACGTGGTTCATGGCCATTAAGAGAAAGCAGCTCTGTCTTTCATGTTCTGTAGTGTGCTTGCATTTCCTCCTTCTTCATCTCGCAGCCTTGGTATCACTGATATTATGACAGAACGTGTTCAGTGCACAGAACTCTTAAAAATGCAGCTCAGATGGTGCTGATCAGAGGATGACATCTCCTGAATAATTTATTTTAACTGAAAAGATTTGTAACGCTTAAGTGTTAGCAGAACTCTTCATTTTAACTCTTTATGAGGCAGCTACTTGGTGAGATTCACTTGTTTGGGCAAGAAGAGGCTTGGCCTGTTCGAGCATGGGTTGGACATCTCTTGTCAGCCAAAGCCACCACTTCCCTTAGGGACTCTCAAAGTGTTCGTCATGGTCCTTTGGAGGCTGGAGGAAGGGGATCTTCAGAAGGACTCCAAAGGGAAGCTGGAGGTGTTGGAAGAAGCAGTCATTAACAGTTTGCCCCTGCCTTAGGAACAGCAAGCTTTTTCCAGGGTGGAGGATTGAAGTCGACTGTAATTACTGGCTGCAAAATATTTACAGTAAGCAAGGAACGGTTGGCTACCTTTAATTCCTGGCAGCAGCCCAGTTCCTGGGGAGCAATGACTGTAAGTACTTGCTTTTAGGAGTAGCTGATTCCATCCCGCTGTCCAGGGGGAACTAACCGATTTGTTGCTGGTCCAGGGGTTTGCATGGGAGTAGGTGAACCAGAAGGAAGGACAGCGGTTTGTGTGACTGTAATCCTAATGCTTCAGACATTTCTAAAGCATGTTGGAGCCTTGAGAGTACGTGCAACTGCTGTCTAGGTGGGAAAAGGGGACTTGGAGTATGATTAGGTGATACTCAGAGTATGCTTTCGTCAGTGCACTGCTTTTCATTCCCAGGTCTCGGGTCGTTGAACGCTGGGTATTTTTGCTCTGCTTTATACGTGTTGAAATTGCAATATAGGCTAATTGGTTTGTACAAGGTCACAAAGATTTCATTAAACATGGGTGCCAAACACAAGACCTTGGGTTTTGATTCCAGTGTCTATCATGGGGCTGCCACAACTGCTACACAGAGCCGTGCAGTTACTGCATGGGATATGGCTTTGCAGACCCAAGACTTGGTGCACTGGAAGGAAAGCAGGGCCATTACTTTCTTGTATACATTTAGTGGAAACTTTGTGCAGGGGACATCCTTGCACACAAGGAAACACCCCAAATTTCCAAATTTATGCTGGCAGAAATCCAATCGCGAGACAGAGATCAGCTCTAGGGTTTTTTATCAGTTCTATGCTTGGCTCGGTGTTAGAAAGGCCAAGATCATTTATTTGATGATTATCTAAGAGTTCTCTTCGTCCCTCTTTTGTTTACGTGCAAGACATTACACATAGAGAGACAAATCCTGCTCTGAGCTGTGTGGGACCAGTTCGCACTGAAGTCAAAGGAAGCTGCTCACAGGTGGCAGAGACCAGAATTTGGCCCATACTTTATGGACAAGTTTATTGCTGAAATTGCTGTGCCTGCACTGCATGCTCCACAGATGACTGCTCCAGCCCAAAAGGGCTCAGTGCTGATTCACAAAAAACTTCTCTCTCCTGCTCTCTCACTCTTCTTCCTCTTGTTGCTGGTCTTGTCGCTTGTAGGATTGTTTCATTGCCTTTCAGTAATTCCTCCAGGTTCCTACCAAACCTGAGTTTAACAATTTAGATAAGACACAGTCTGTGCTTGAAGAACACAAAATCTGTATTGGGGAGAGGAAATGGAAAGACAAAAATCCCATTATTTCTGGTTTACAGATGAGGCCCTGCGACGTAGAAGGTGAAGCTCTGATGTTCTTGAAGTCGGTGCCAAAACCCATTTATGACTCCCAGGTGGCCAGGGCATCATCCCAAACAGTTTGTGACTGATCCATCCTCTGGCCCCTGCTTTAGGGCTTGGAGGCAGATTCATCCATCACTGAATCTTATCCCTGCTTAATCTCGAAGGGACTGGAAACACCTCACTCTTCTCTCTCTATCTGGCTTTTTCATAATGAAGTTTCAAAGTGCTTACGCAAAGGAGCTAAGCGTTGTTATTCACATGTTTCAGCTGAGGAAACCAATACACGGAAAAGCAAAGTGACATACCTGAGGTCACGCACCAGGCCAGTGTCAGAGGCAGGAAGCAGTTCTCCATGTCCTCCGTTCCTTCCCAGCCTCTCTTATAAATCCAAATAGCAATAAAATGAAACTCTGGTTCACACCAGGAAAAATGAGATTTGGAGCTGCGTCAACTCAAGATCAACCTTGGAGTCAGTTGTGGCTTGGTGGAAACCCTGGAGTTAATGACCTCTGCAAAATTGATATATTTTTGCATAACTAAATTCCAAGAAATAATGAAATCCCTCTTAATTATCAAGACAGGAACTAGTAGGAGAGAAGAGCCAGAGTCATTAGGTCAGATTCATCTTTATCCATCACCAGGCCTAGCAAAAATTTGTCTTATGAATAAATATACCCTATAAATTAGTCCAATAAAATTTTCCTGTTGAAATAAGCTGTCTTCCTGCTTTATGTATCATTTTAAAAGAAGAGAATTGAATATGAATTTTCTTCATCTACAGAGAAACAGACATTCAAAATGAGTAACATAAATGCAAATGCATATATGTGTCTGTGTGTATCTGTTTTGGGGATGGTGCTGACATCTGTGTAAGGCATGTTAGACTGAGACTGACTGACTTTTCAATAGTTGTTGGAGTGGAGACCAATGCTAACTCTCCAACCTGGGGAAAATTCTCCTCAATTCCAGTTTCTTTGTGCATTAACAATTACTTTCAAATGTTTAAAACTTGACAGCAGTTGCCAAAATCTGTGTTGCCTCCTGAAGAAATGCTCTTAATTTCTTTGGGTTTAGATTCCAAATATGTGGCTAAACTAAGCTTGATGATAGCTAAGGTTTGGTTTTATGCAGATTGTGAGTCCACGCACAAAGTTAGTGCCTGGAATACGCACAGAGCTGTGACCATGCTGGGGCTATGTCTGTGGAAATGTAAAAATATTAGTTTTAAAAGAGATTAATCTTTTCCACATTTCCTGCTATGGTTGGAGGTGATTTCCGCGTTGTTTTTTTCTCAGCTGTCTCAGTGCTGTCTCCTTGTGCCTGAGAATCTCTCCTTCCAGTGATTTTACAGCCTCATGTGTTATGTACACATGAAAAATGGTTGGTTGAGTAAGAGGTTTCTTGGTTTCAACCAGAAAAGACATATATAAAGTCACTAGAAGTGGCTTTTATGAAGAGAGGCTCATATATACCATAAAAGCAACCAGAAGGGTCTCTGAATGAGATATAAAGGGACTCGCTGTGAGCAGAAGTAAACTGAAACTGGGTCTTCCTCTTTGATTTTAAGACTTCATGTTTTAATACCCGTGAAATGCAAGTGCCCTTATGGACCTCACTGGCTCTGCCAGCTTCCCACTACCTTTTTTTACAACACAGTGTGCAGCCTCAGAGTCACATAAAGTTGTCAGACCCACGAGGATGTTTCTTGCTTAGGCTGAAAAGTGAGGGAGGAATATTGCATTGCTTCAAAACCGTAAGGAGAGGGTTATAAAATTATCATGCCTGTAAATTCCAGATGTGAACCATATGATTGCAAAGCCCTTCTCTCTGTCCTTGTTTAAATCGACTCTCTCCTAAGCCTCTTCAACATCTGTCTACCCTGAAAGTGCAATTTTCCCTGTGCTCAATCACATGCACAGTGTACACCTTGTGCTGGGACTAAAAGGTCTCTTGAAAAAAACATTATGCAACTGATGAAGTGTTTGCTTAGGATCAGGTGCCGTGGTTAACATAAGCATTAAAAAGTGTCTCTGGCCGCTGTCCTGTGTCGCGATGGCCTGGTATTTCCTCTCTTCTGAAGGCGGATGTTCATCTGGTTTGAGCGACTTCTGTCCTATTCCCTGGGCACAAAAGAAAAAGGAATACTGGGCTTTTAAAGATGGAAAGTTATGCAGCAGTGCTAAATATATCAGTATTTCTTGGACCTGAACTTACGGTATCACTGTTCCAGCAACACTTCCAGCACAAATGCGAAAGAGACAAGTCTGCTTGTAAGCACTTTGGGGTTTTGTTTTGAAGTAGGGAGGTATATCCACATGTAAGGGCGGTGGCTTTGGGAAAGCTGGAGTGCAGGGCTGCGTTTGGGGAGCCTGCTTCTCCGCTGTTGGGTTGAGCCCATGCGAGGCATTCGGATATGTGTCGTCTTCCCGAGAACGATCAAGTTACACGCCTTGAGCTTTGCCATAGTAGCAGAGGAAGGGAGAGTACAAAGGTTATGGAAAACAAAACATTAATTTTCTTGACCAGCTGTGTTACAAGCAAAGTGCAGCTTATTTATACCCACGGCATACCGTTCATAAATCAGGCCTGCTCTCCAGCAATGCATTTAATGAGAACTATTAAATGATTTCATGATGTACTCATCGTTACCATCTGATAAAAAACAGCGCTCCCTGCAAGGACCAGGACTTTTCAATTGCAGCTTTTTATGCTTGGTGAAGGAGGTGCGGAGGAAACAAAGCCCTCGGCAGCGTCAGACGTGTTCTGCAAACGTCTCTGCGGGCACATTGTGTCGGGAGGATTGATCGCTGGCTCAGACCGAGCTCAGAGTCTTGCAGCTTTTAATTAGGGAGACGGGCCGGTGACGTGAATAGCCCTTTGGTTTTATGTAATACCTTTTATGTAGAAAATACCCGATTCTGATCCATCTGCCAGTGCAAATCACAGCATCACCGGCCGAGGTGGGTGCTGCTCCCCGGGGGTGCGTGAGGCTGGACCCCAGCCCACGGCGCACAACGAAGCCAGGGAGCTCCAAGGCATCCACGCACGGGCCCTGCGTGTCTCCCGTGCTTGCAAAAACAGGACACGTTTGCTATTTGTGTAAGCATGTTCAAGCCAAAGGGACAGAACCTGATGCGGTGTGGCATCTAGGAGGCTCCCCGGACCATTGGGGCTGCGCGGGCGACCCCGAGGGCTTGTCCCCATGGGAAGGCATGTGCGTGGCGATGGGGGCACAGATCTATCTATAGCCCTCTGGACCCCCACCAGATTTCCAAGCAGGTGAGACTGGAGCCGATGGCTGCACAGAGCCCTGTAAGGGCTCCTTTGTCAAGGGCATACCCAAGCATTAAAATCACGGGGATGGCTAATTTATGTGAGAAGGTTTTCTATGAATCAATGGAGAGGGCATTGCTGCCCAGAGGCTTGCCCCTCTTGAAGTGTTTAATTGCTAATCAGAGTCTGGATTCAGCAGCTCCCATTCTCTGACACTTTTTGTCTCTGTCAATAAAGCTGGAGAGGCTCATGCTTTATAACAAAGATGTTTATCTTGCCCAAATTTGTGGGAAGCTCTAGGAAGCTGTCGTTTCTTACTGCATAGCTTTAATGGGGAAAACAGTTGGTGTTACTTAGTTTCCAGCCAGATTTTCTGAATGGGGGCTGGGAAGAGGACGCCTTAATTAATCCTTTGGGAAAGTGGTTGGGATTCTGGCTTGTTGTTTTAGGTTTATATCTAAATAGTATCTCCCAGATTCAGGATAGTGAAACTCAGGTCCAAATGTTGCCTCGCCTTTCTGCGTCTCTCCAAAGGGTAATTTTTCTTTCTCCTTCAAGCGACGTGCGCCGTTATCCCAAGTGAAGTTGTTGTTGCCAGCTTCTGAAGCCTGCCTCTTCCAGTATGCCAGGGCATCAGCAGTCCATGAATATCTGTGGGCCAGCTTAAATAGTGTTTTATTCCTCCTGAGAAGTAATGCATGGTAATGGCTAGTGGGTAGATAGTAGAAATGTCTCAACAGACTATAGTCAACTGAAAAGAGAAGGTCTCTGTACATTTATTGGCTGCTTTTGGCAGAGGCTATTGAATTTAGCTTAGGAAGGTGCCAAACGTTCATTTTTCTACCTGTTTTTTAATCACGCTGACAGTCTAGATAAAGCACCCGTGTGGAGGACAGCCTTCAGGAAGGTGAGATGGTCCTTGTGTAGCACAGTGCCCAAGGGCTGTGGGTGCTGGTGGGCTGCTGAGGGGCTAGGGCTGAGTACCTGTGTGCCAGCAGCCCTGCAGTGCTCAGCCCCCCTGCTGCCCCGCTCCGGAGGGACCCCAGCAGCAGCACTGCTGGAGGTTGGGCTCGGAGCTGGCTCACCGCCGGTTCCAGCTTGCAGCTGTGCTTGCATTTTGCAGCCTTGTTAGAGCTTATCACGTGGGTGGGTTTCCCTTGCGTTGTCTTCTGGAAGCCTACCAGGCTTGGGGAGCAAATGAGCTGGGTTGCTTTAGCTACACAACAATGGAGAGATCACTCTATTGATTTTTTTCCCCCTCAAAGAAGGCAGTGCCCTTTCTTGGGGAGGAAACAACTGTTATTAAAATCGTGTGTGTGAATGGCGGCATGGTTTAGCATTGACTTAAGGCTTGTCTTCATCAGCAAATAATTTTTAGCAGAGCACGATTTCACCACAGTATTTACTATGATCTACTGCTAATTACCTGAGAACCCCAGTTTACTCTGCATAAATGTTAATTAAACATTTTTCAGGCCCTTTTTCATATTATCTGGTTTCTTGGAATTTCCTGAGCTTCAGTATTCTCTGAGCAGTATTTGCTGGGTTAGCTGCAAAAGCACAAAACGCCTTTGTCTGGAGTCAGTGTGCTGACATGTAAAAGCCTGCCATAGGATACAAGCTACCATTAGCCATAGAGGCTAATGAGTTAAAATCAGATTACAATAATGTAGGCAGAGTTAGCTTTAGAAACTGTAAGTGGTCACAGGCTGGATGGAAAGCTTTTCTGAAGTGCTTAGTCCTAGGCAAAAGATACAAGTCTTGCAGCAAACCTGGCTGGAGCATCACCAGCACATCATTGTACTTCTAAAGGCTCCACAAGTCACATCCAGAGTTAGGAAATATGTTGAAGTCCCTGGAGCCAGGACTCAGGCAGATGCCATGCAAAGTCAGAGTTTGCGGATTGCCTCTAGCAATTATCCATAGTTATGTTTTGTAATTTTAATTTTGCAGAATGTCCCACATTGTTTATAACTAGAGTCAAGATCAGAGGCACAACAGAGACAGCTGCTCTCCCAAGCCACATGCCTGTTTTTTCCTTTGGGTTTTTTTTTGTTTGCTTGTTTATTGTGTAAGATTTTAAGGCTGGCTCATGCTAACCTGGTTGCCATCCACCCAAATTTTTCCCCTGTAAATAACCTCTCTTCACCTTGCGGGTGTTATTTCCTGTGGGTCCCATCAGGTGGGAAACAGCAGGCGCCTGCCCCGGTGTCCTTGCCCGCGGTGCCTTGGGAGCTTGTCTGTTCTTACTTAAAGAATAATCAAGTATAGGTAACTACCAACCAAATCATATCAGAGTCCATGTCAAAAGCACATTATCTAGAAATCCAGGGCTCTGAGTACAGGCGTGTGGCAAATACACACCAATGGGACACCCAGGAACGGCAACCCAGTACTGCCCAAGGTAGAAGCGTCAAGCGAATATCGTCTCCTCACTGAGAGCAGCATAGTTGTGGAAGCCTGAAGTCCACATCAGCCTAGAGTTGGTTTTAGTGATGTTAAATTGGGCAAAAAATTAGAAGTATAAAAAAGGGGGCTTGGTAGCAAAAGAATGAAGGCAGATGCAGAGCACAGGAAAATATTCCTACACTAGAATACCCAAAGTAACCGAGATGTCCTAAATGTTGGAGAAAACTCAGCTTATCCTACTGGTGACTTCAGAGGGTTATTTTAAGATATAGATGTTTTTACTTTGTTTTTACCTCAGTGTTGTAGATCTCCATAAGGGAAGGTTGGGAAACGACTTCTTGAAGCGTAACCAAAGTGAAGGGTCATGTGGTGGCAGCTGCCAGAGCTGTGGGTTTTAGGATGTGCACAACCTGCGGGTTTTAGTCTCCGCTGTGGAAGCTGAATCAATATTTTGTTAGGTTTTGCAGCAGAATGATGCCTAGGCAGCATTTTTTCAGTGCTTTTTCTTCACACTGAGATTCTTGAGCCTGGGTTGGAGTTAGCACTCTTCCCTGGGATTTATCCACTCTTGTGACCCACAAGAGGATTTCACACCTGACTTTACAGAGCAGCGAAGCTGGCTGGTGGACTTTCTTATGAGTCAGGGCTGGACTTCAAGGGGACATGGAGGAAAGCATGCTCCCACCAGTGCCTCCCCGCAGGCACCAGGTTGTAGCTGTTCTGGGCTCATGCACACGTCTTTTTCTTCTTTTTTTTAAGTGACATTGAAAAATACAAGAGGATGTAGAAGGGAGACACAGGTGGGGCTTAAAGGTTGGAGGAAATACCTTGTGTTTAGGAGTGAAAAAATTTCATGCATGTATTTGGATGTGGATATTGTTCAGCTGCAAACAAGGAGGTTAATGGATACTTCCTGTCTCACTGTTGTATTAGGTCACTACAGGACATCTTCAACCTGTACTGGCTAGTTATTAAATTCAGATATATGCAGTCATAAAACCTGCAGAGTATTGCATATGGCGTGAGCTACTCAAAAAGCTTATACCAAACGTGCAATATTCTTAAACGTTCATTGCTTTCTCAAGACATGCCCATTTGTATGGACTTCGGGTTGCCCTGCTGTTTCCATCCACTGCGAATGTATGAAATGGGAGTGAGGTGCATAAACAGGTCTGGAGGAAGGTTTTCCATTAGCTGCAGGTAGTAATTTATGGTGGGAAAGCAACAGGCAATTAAACCCCTTACATTGCTGAGCATTAATGTATAGTGCTGTAAGTTAGAACATTTCCTTTAATGTTTTACTTAATGAAGTCTCTCTGCTTATGATCTAGTAAAGTCCTTTCCACACAAGGGCTTGAGTGGTTTGTTTCAAAAATTTCTTTATTGTACTTATATACCCACATAGCACACTCACACCAAGCCTACATTTCAAGCTACTGCTTCATTGTAGGCTGGGAAAAAACAGCAGAAAGGATTGATTAGCCCTCCACAGATTGCTCTCTGCTGTCTTAAATGCAATTTGAAAGGGATTGGGTTTGTTGGGTTGTTTTTAACTTCATAGACAAATATCTCCACCCTAAGATGCCTTGCAAGAATTTAGCAATATGTGCAGAGAATACAGTCTTCTTGGCTGTTCCACCTCCAGTACAAAGTGATCCTTTGAAGTATTTTAAGTGGTAGATTTTCTCAAAGGTATCAAGCATGCTATGCAAATAAACTTCATTTCAAGCCGGTTTGGGTTACAGAAGCATCTGGCCCACAGCTAAAACCAGTATTATGGGCCTTTCATTCTCTAAAGCATTACTCTTCACTTGACGCTAGGGCAAAGGGAGAAAACTAGTCTCAACGGAAATGCTCAGATAAAAGAAAAACTACAGATACCAAGAAGGTGAAGCAGTCTCAAAGCCACTGTTCTTGTTTATTTGGGTTTTCTTCTCCTCTGTTTTAAAACTGTAAGTCCTTTTTATTGGTTTAATGGTTAAGAAATGTACCAAGTTTGGTCTGCTCCTAAGAAATACTAAGTGCCATGCCTGAGCAGGTGGTACAGCAGTGGAAACTGAGCTGCTGCAATAGCCTTACTAGGGCTGTGAGGCAATTTCTAGTGCTCTCACATGACTTACAGACCCTTTCAGTTTTCCCTTGGGAGAGGTCAAATACCAGCAATGAAAAAATCTGGCATTGTGTGTTGCACTGGAGGTGGGGGTGTCATCCCCCCTGGGCCTCACTTTCATTCACAGCTCTTCTGGGCACCTTGCACAGCCTGATCGTTGGCTTCTAGGTCTTGGAGCTCGTGAAGACTCAGAAACCATCTTAGCTTTACAAGGATGAATGTGGCAGGGTCTGAAAACAAAGCAATGGCAGTGGTGGTGCCTGGTGCCGTTGTTCTGAGCATGCTAGGTGCGGTACAAAACTAGCAACGTTGAAGTCCTGATGATTTTGTAGTTTCAGGCTGTGGTTTGCACGTGTGAATAACAGCCAGCAATAAACTGCCGTGGGAAGTATCTAGTCAGTCCCACACAACCTAATTTAAAGAAGCTATTTGGAGGGGGCCACAGTATTTATTAGCCATTATATTTATGAAAGTGGCATCTGGGAACCAATGGAGGAGATGGTGCCAGAGGCTGTGCAAGTTCAGCGCAGGACGCAGACCTTACCTGTGCAGAGCTTATGGGCTGCAACACCTTGAGCTGAAACCATGCATCCCGAATGCTTTACTGCTCAAACCCAAGTATTCATCAGTCATTTGTTTCAAATTTGGGATTATTTATTTGACAACATAGAGCAAAATCCCTGTTGACTTGACTGGGACTAGGTATTTAACAAAACTCTCGGAAGACTTCAGCAGGGCCAGGGGTTCACACTGAGTCTGCCCTAAGCGTGTGCTGTAGCACACTGCAAGTTGGACACACCAGCAACCTTCAACTCGATGTAACTCAAAGCTGGAAGGAAGCGGGTATAAACCTTGGACTATTCTCCTGGTCCAAGCAGAGGGCTGAGCGCCAGGAGCACTGGGGATTTAATCCTTACACTAACAATGTTAGCTTAGCATACTTTCCGGAACCATTCTTAAGCACAAACGTAGATGTGGTTTGACACCTTGAAAAATGTGCTAGCTAGCTTTCCTCAGCCCGGCGCTCCCTCCCGTGTCCTGCCCGATGCAGAGACCAGGTGGAAGAGAGCCAGGACGAGAAGGAAGACGCCACGGCTGTCCCTGCTGCCTCCCTGCGTGGCTGCAGTAAGCATGTTTACAGGGCAGTGGTGCTGCACATTTCCTGCTATGCTTCCGAAGAGCTTGAGATACTTGGATGAAGCACAGTCCGTAAATGCAGCATGTCATCATTCTTTGAACAGCTTCCCATCTTTGTGAACATAATCAACAGAAGACAGCCTGCATTTCTCTGGAGGGAGGTAGCCTAGCCTAGGATTGCCATTGCCAGTTAAAAAAGAAAAGGGATCCAATGTAGGCTTCCTATTGCTGGTCTATACAGGATTGTATTGTTTTCTGTTGGATTTAGGAGCTCGCTCCGCAATGGCCCCGTACAGTAGCCCAGAGGCTGCAGGCACACAGCACAAGGCTTACTTTATTACCCGCTCAGCTGCCAGGCGGGCCTGGTTTTCTCATCGCCAAAACAAAACAAAAAGCAAAGCTGCTGATCAGCTCCGTCACTTCGGGCAGCTGACGCGGGCTCTGAAAAATAAATAGCTCTGTGGGCTGCCACCTCTGGGGAGTCGTATGCCAGAGGACCAGAAAGAGCTGCTGTGTGGGTGATGTGCACGGAGCCGTTTTCCTTACTCACGCAATCCCCGCTTTTATAACAGCCACTGGCAGAGGCTGGAAAGAGTTCAGAATAATTCATGGAAATTTGTTACTTAAAAGAAGAAAATTATATTGTAATAGAAGTTCAACATCATCAAGTGAAGGCTGCATTGCAGTAGGTGCCGTGCAGGTAGAAAAGGATACCCACTTGTCCAAAAGCTCCTTGTCTGTAATGCAAACGGTGCTGTATGGATACATCAATAGGTTTGCAGATACTGGGAAAAATATTTCCCAGGCACAGGCAGATGAAGTCACATCTCCTTGGCACTGTGGTCATGGAAGCGAAGGTAGGCAGATATTCACGGCATGCAAACTTCCAAAGAGAAGATTATGAAGATCTCATTTACAGAGTGGCTTAAGCAAGTGAGCCATAATTTGGAATAACTGTAGCAAATTTTCTGCTTTAGAAGGGGCAGAAATTTCTGAGGAGCACCCCGAGTTATTTGGGAGGGCTCTGCGTGCTCAGGTGGCTCTGAGTCATTTCAGAAGGCGTAAATAATGCATTGACTCAAAACTTAGGCTGAACTCTTGCCGGTTAGTTCAAAAGCGTATTCCCTTTTGTTATATCAGTTAAAAGCATGACCTAGTTTAGAAACAGGTGGGTTCCTGACATCCTTGAGCGTAGTGAGGTTGGATTCCTATCTGGTGTGGGAGGAGGCGAAGTCGCACAGAGACCCTGCAGAGAGGTCCTGCTGTGCCGGGGTTGCTGCGTGACCATGTCATTGCTTTGTCCAGGCTGAGCAACTTTGCAGCCAAAGATGTAGGGCGTGCCTTAATTTTCCAGGCTGATTTAAGACTAATTTAGTGAGCACCAGCTGAAGACAAATACTATTCTCCTTAGGGCAGCTCAAATCCTTGTTTGGTGAGAAACAGTCTTTTAATGCTGTATCTTTGAGTGTCTTGTTTAGAGGGTTACATTATCAGTGCAACTTTGGCCTGATACTTTTAAAATTAAACTTCTCCAAACAGCATTTGAAATCTGAAGTGAAGACTTCTTTCTTTTATAATCCGCAAAGCTCCTTCCTTGCTAGTATCTGGAACTACCAGAGTTCTGCAACTTAAATCTCCATGCGATGCTTTGGAAATGCAGAAGCCAGCATTCACTTTACACGTTTCATAAGGATTATGTAAGCAACATATTAAAGGAAAGCAATGAAATATTCTTAGGTTAGGGTCTTTAAAAGCGCCTAATAGAGTAAGATGCCTGAGCACCACTGAGCTTCAAATTCAACCCTTGAAATTAATCTTTGCCACTCTTGTGTAATATTAAATCCCATTAATGGTAATGCATCGGTTGCATTTAAGATGCACATCTGTTTGTATGTATGCACAAAGAAAATATTTATGTGCAAATTCTTTCTCAGGGGCGTTTAAAATTATTTTCTACTGAATTGAGTAAGGTCATTTGGCAGAGCCATGCAGGTCATCAATAATTAATCCAAGCAGGCAGAGCTGAGTCTCACAGTGCTCGCAAACACCCTGTTAGACTGGATAGTTTGGCAAAGCAGGGGCAGTTCTCAGATTTTCTCAGCAAACAGCAAATGTGCATTTAACTTTTGAGGGGCAGAGGGAGACTTGCTTTTATTGAAAACATCTGTGCTGTACTTGCATTGCAGCACTAGGTGCTTCCATATGTACAGCGCAGAGCTTCTGATCCCCCAGTCCACCCCCATTCAACCTGGGGGCCGTTGCACTTACACAAACACGCCTGGCATATATGGTTCGTTTCTATCGTGTGCTCACAGACTGCAGTAACGCAAGAGGTAGGATTTATCTCAGTTAACTTTATCTAAACTTCATCTAAAAGTTAAACCAGATTCTTTACACCTAAACCTGGCTGTCGAAGAACTGGTTCTGGGGTATGAGCTCGTCATCTGTTTTAAATAGATTCAGTAGGAAAAAAAATCATCTCTTCCAGAGGATATTTCCTATCCAGACTTGTTATCAAAGAAGATGGGATGAACATGAGATGAATACTCTTCCCTTTCCCCTTGGAGGGACCTGTCTGCCCTGAGGAGGAGGCTCCTGAAGAGGTTCAGGTGACCAGCCTGGGCACAGCATCTTTCTCTTGGGCAGACAACACGGGGTGAAATGGGTCTGAGCCAGCCTGATGGGCAAACCCAGGTGACTGAGGGGTGAATGTGCACCTCTGCAGAGGCAGAAGCATTTTGTGTGCTCAGAAGTTTATCTGTTTCCTCTAGCTGTATCGGTTGGCCTAACAGTATGTTGCACAAATATTACCAATACATGCCCTCACTGTATGAGATGAATTAAAATGGTTTGCATGAGGCTGAGGATGGCAGTCACGAATGCAGTAACCCCCTTCCACCCGAGTCTTCTCTGAGGAGTCTGATCAAGTATCCATCATCCCAAGCACAGAGCAAGACTGGCTTTTGAGGCATGCTGGCTTAACCTTTGAATTCAGGGTTGGATGGGACCACAGTAGGTCCCAGCTCAGAGCCCACATGATGCCTTCAGCATGGGCAGAGAAGGGACCAGAGCCCCATGTGGCAGAAGGGGCCGGCTGAGCGTCTCACCATCCTGATGGCCACCAGGTTCCAACTCTCCCTGCAACACCCGCTGTCCCCGGGCCATGTGTGTTCAGGGACAAGCAGGCTGGGAACCAGTCCAAAACCAGAACAGGCGTGTGTGCTGCTCCCTCTCCTCCACTGTGACGCTGGTACGCACGCTTTTAATGCCTGGCCCCTGCTGAACTGCTTTTGCTTTACAAGATGAGAGAGCTCTGCAGTTTTGACAAGGAAAATTGCTGCCCAGATGCCTGAACACCAGTGCTCTGCTTGTTTAAATATTTGTTCAAACCAGCTTGACTTTCCAGTGCATTTTTGCATGAGGGGTTTTGGAGGTGGTGGAAAGAAGTCAGTTCTAATAAAATCTCATGCTCTGGTATAATCACATGAGAGCATTCAGCCAACAGTACCCTCTGTCCTGACGGCAGCACTTCACATCACGTCTTCCCATCGCTGTCCTGCATTTCTTTGTGCCGGTTTCTTACTTATGATGAATCTGTATATGTCCTATCCACAGCCCATACAAAGACTTTCAGGACTTTTAATCTCCAAAGCTCTTAATCTGGCATGTTCACATGTGCTGTATTTCCTGAGAGAGAAAATAAATAGGGATGGGTGGAGGAAAACAGCTGCCTGCGTCATCCGCTTCCTCAGTGTTGTATGTTCAATGGCCAGTTGGTGTGGTGTATCCTGCAGAAATGGCAGGAATTGGGATTATTCAAGGGATAACTTACAACCAGTGTGAGTAAAGGTCGTGCCTGTGAGGAGGAGTATTGGAAGTATTTGCGTTGACCCTGTCCCAGGCTTTACATGTAATATCCACAGAAGTTTGCCACTGCCAGCCTCCAGCTTGTGATCTGTCCTGGTCACCACTGTTCCTTTTACTTCTTTATTTTGTCAAAGCCCCACTTGCTCTGAACCACGTCATACCTGCAGTTATCATCACCATTTCTGACCTTTTCCTTGCTCCCCAATGTGATGTCCTGCATCGGATCTTGGCGCTATGAGTGTTTTTTAAAAGACCTGGCAGAAGACCTGGTAGAGCAAACCACAGCAGGGACACCCAAGCGCTCCCCCGTGCACCTATTTTACCCCTACCAGCACTCTCAGCATCCTCTTCTAAGCGGTTGTTTCTGGAATTGTGTATCTGAGCTCATTAGTTAGAGCATCACCGTGCAGCCAACTGATTAGAAACAAACAAATTATCACAACACTCCAAATTAAAGTACAAGTGTTCACCCCAGGAAGTGCCTTGAAATTCAGAAAAACAAAGATCTGGGGAATGTTTGCTAGCATTTGCCAGGCTTTTTTTTTTTTTTAAGGTAATTTATGCAGGAAGATAACTCCCTATCCCCTCAATCTCAGTATTTTCCTGTATGTTGAGGTATATTGCCTGGAGAATTGTTGTACCTAAGCTGGTTTATTCTGCTCAGTTAAAACTGTAGCAGTTTAACATAAACAGGAATGATGAAGAGGCAAGCCCACAGACTTCCTTCAGATGTTAGCAAACAATTTGGCTGTTAATTTTTACTTGTTTGTGGATGCTTGAATTTAAATGAGTTGCAATTAAACACAATTAGCCATGTGCGCAGTTCTGGGAGGCAAGAGAAGAGCAGTGGAGGATGCTGGTTTGCTCTGACATGGGTGTGCTTTCCTGGAGCTCTTGCAGGCATGTTGGCCAGGAGGAGATGGCATGGCAAGGTCATCTCTAGAGGCCACCGCTTTCTGCAGCAATGTAGAAGGCATCCTCGGCTGCATGGCTTGTGGTTAGAAGTTTCTGTTGATGGTGCCCACCTCTCCGAGCAAAAGCATCTTCCCAAATGACGGCAGGAAAGCAAAGGAAGGTGCTAGCTGCTTCATGAGGACAAACCTTCTGCCCTGCGTCAAGCACAGCAGCTCTCCAAAATCTGGTGTTTTAACCAAAAAAGCCTCTCTTTCTATTTCAGGGGAGATCTGGGCATGACATGAAATATGGGGTCCAGATACGGGGTTCCCTGAAGTTCTGGGACCTGCTCCAACACTGGGTGCATTTAGTGGCTTTGGTGCAGATTTGTCTCTCATCGTAACGTCAGGAAACGTGCTCCACAGCCATTCATCAACCGCGCATCAGTGTGCTGTCAGTCACTGTGATTTATTTGGGTTTTCAGTGCCAAACTGGTTAAATTGCACATTTCACAAAAATGAAAGTTTCACTCGTGGCATCGAGTAAAATTATTGCATCTGTCCAAAGAAACTAGCAAAGGTTACAGTGTCTGTTTACATTCCTCATAAAGAAAATCTTGTTAAACTCTGTCTCACATATTTTACAGCCGTGGTAAGAGCCCCTGAAGAATACGCTGTCAGGAGAAATGGTTTCAAGCCTTTTTATCTAATTTTATGCAGCAGGAGTATATGCTGTTTCACTGGGGAGTTAGTGGGAAGTCTGGGTGGTGACACAGAGAGATCCCTTGTACAAACAGAGGGAGAGTTTGTGGGATGGGTTTTGTTCTCTCACAGAAAGCTGTGCTGCTGGAAAGGTCAGCAATCGTGGGACATGCAGCGTTACAGATCAGGTTTGCCAAATGACTGCAGCTCTGTACGCCACAATGTGAGATCATTTGTCTTTTTCAAATTAACTTCCATGCCTTGCTTTGGCCCTGTGTGGTGTTTTTCCTACCTACCCCTATTTTTAAAGAACTATGCAAAAGCTAATTTTAACTTGTGATACTAATCATGTGTTGATCAGTCCCCATCTGCTCCTGTTCTCTGAAGTCAAGTTTCGGCAGGTCTCAGGTTGAGCTAGATTCTGGGACTGTTTCCATCCCTGTGGCCGTGACTATCCATGTCGGCTACCTCCACTTAGGCTTTTATCTGCTAAATATTTTGTCCACACAGTAATCCAGCTGTTTCCTTTTTGTTCTCCGTATGCTTTGCTGGAAATGAGAGCAAGTGAGGCGCTGAGAAACTCATTCCGACTGGTACGTGAAGTTCCTAGGACAGCATGATGTGAGGGTTTGGTGCTCAAACTGGACGCACCCCTCATTGCTCCCAGTGGGGTGTTTGGCTTCCAGCTCAGCAGGACACCTCCAGAACCCAGCTGCATGTTTTCCTTTGCAGATGTTCTGCAGCTCCAATTCCTTTTGCAGAAATGCTCCTGCCACAAGAGCGCCATTCAGAGCCGTCTGCCAGCAGCATCCGATGCCTGCCCTGACCCACAGACTAAACCCAGAATCCCAACTGATATGGGAAAGAAAAGGGTTAACTCAAAGTCTGTGTTTTTAGAGGCATCCTTTTATGCTGTCCCTAGGAATGCTCTCTTCTGCCTGTATTTGCTTCATTCACTTTAAAGACTCGTAGTAGTTCCTGCAAAGGACTATGCAAACCAGCACAGATCCCTTCATCCATCACAGATACTCAACTGCATCTGGGTGAGCCATTGAGAAAATTACATAGCAGGTCAGGGCAATTCGAGACCATTCCTGACAGCTGAGTCTAGGTAGGGAATTTAGCTTGTCAGAAGAGACCTATCCAAGTGGAAATCTGACCCAGACAGTAAGCGAACCACCTTATTCTTGCAGAACCTGGTTTTTCACTGCCCCTTATGATCTAGGATTTGGTTTTATGCTTCACCAGGAGGAAGCCATCGCTTTCTGCTAGTCAGTAGCCTTGATACCATGCTGGAGCTTCTCTTACCAAGTGACCGAGTGAAGAGTTAAAATTGCAGACCCAGTTTTCTGCAGCACCCTGCTGCTTCCTTGATGTCTCAGACTGAAGCATTGATCTGAACTAACCAGTTTAGTATGGGCGGAGGATCTGGCTCAGAGCACATGGGCTATAGATAGCTGCTCAGCTTCTGCAGCACTGACAGTGATAAATGGTCCCTGGGAGAGGAGGATGTTTAGTCATCTCCTGAGGATGATTTGATGGATGTGAGTAACTACAGAGTCTCAAGACCTCTGTCCATGTTGCATCATGCTAAAGATGCTTCATGTCTTGAATGTGTTGTAATGTACCGATCATTTCGGATGGCTTTTTCTTTTGAAGAACATATTCTCCTAACATTGCCCTGTGCACAGAGGGGCAGGCACAGATCGTGTGTCCCTGAGCCCTCACAAAGCAGCAGGGACCGAGAAGGACCACCCTGGATTTCAGAGGGTCTTTGTGCTAAGCCACTTCTTTCCCTGACCGCTTCATATACCAGCAAGGTGGCCATGAAGAGATGATGTCGAAATGAAGTGCCACATGTCACAGCTGTCATGGCCAACTTGGGCTGGAAAATGTTACTTGTGTATGCATCCAGGTTGTGATGCTCAACCGCTCCAAGGAGTCCTGCTTTACTGAAAAGAGTGTTTCCCAAGGCTGTAGCTGATTTTTCACAAGCAAGTTTGCGCACTGGCCAAGACTGCTGACAGCTCAATATTCAGCTACAGAATATAATTTTCTGTCACTTTGATTTATGTTCTTCTGTGCAACCAGAATCCCATGTAAAAAAAAGATCGGAAGGAGTTTATCTTCAAGTTAGCTCAATGCAAGTTTATTCTTCAACTGACCTAGCAAATTAAAGATATTTTTAGATTTTTTTAATTTATTTCTGTCGGTTTCGTGACCCACTGTTGTGATGTCTGCCATCGTGCAATGCAAAAAGAGCCATTGGCATCAAAAGAGAAGCAAAGCTGAAACCACGAGAGCAAGATCTGCTCTTGGCAGAAGTTTCCACCTGCACGTGGTGGCCCTGTCCAGGGAGGCTTTGACGCACGGAAGCAACACCCAGGACATCAGGGCCAAGCTCCAGAGCACAGTGCTCCACTGAAGGGTATCTTAAAACTCAGTAACTGAGGGTTTCTCCTGGGAAAAAGCCCACATCCCCTGGGGGAGGGCTGGCATAGAGCCGTGGTCTCCCCTCCATTCAGATGGCAGAAGAAGGGCTCATCCTCCAGCCTCTTCGGTTTGCCCGGAGGTTTTATGGCAGAGCTCTCTATTCTGCCTCGCTTCTGGCACCCAGACTTGGGCTCCTGAATTGTTGCGCTGCATTTGGAGCATTGCTTCTTGGCATTAGTGTTGGGGGATTATTGCTTGCAGTTTCCTTCTGACAGATGCTTAAAAGAGCAATACTGAGCTGGGGGGGGGTGCAGGAAAAGCATTGCTTGGCTATTTGTGTGCAGTTGTGTGAGTTACAAAGCGTTCTGCGAGACAAAGGAAGAGGCTGCATGAAACAGCTCTTGGGGTGGCACTGACAGGAATAAAAGCTCCTAGCACAGCCCTAGGAAAAGGCAAGAGAGCAAGGAAGTGTGTTTTATTCCAGTTCTCTGCTTTCCTGCAGAGTTCAGACAATTTTATTTATTGCATTTCCCCCCACTTAGCAGCGATGAGCATATAGGTAATCTAAGACATATGACATGTCTCAAAAGTATAACTCCAAAATGTGCCATGGGCTGAAATGAAGTACACTTTCCAGCCCAGAGGTAGGGATGGCTGGTGTGGGGACAGCGTGGTATCACGGGGCTGGTCCCCACCACGGGAGGGAAGCGGGGTCCTGGCTGGAGCCGGGCCAGACAGGGCAGGCACCTGCTGGGCTCTGCTGCACCCCGTCTGCTTTAATGGGAGACATCTGCTGCATAAGGGCTGCATATTCCTCTTATTTTCTTCTAGATAATGCCAGTAAAGTATTAGTAAAATGATTGAAACCCTTGTGTTGTGAACAAAGCCATCTGCAGCATGGGTAGCAAAAAGGTATTTTAGGGTTCCGAGCTGTAACCCTGTAGGGTATCGGACTGCAAAGCAGAAGAGAAATAATCGGGCTCGGATGAATAATAGGATGCAGCAGGTAAAAATGAAGCCCAGTTCCACCCCAGCAGTCCTGTGGGGTGGCAGGCGGTTGGGCAACACGCAAGGGTGAACTTGAAGCTCACCTGGAGCTAATGTGGTTTTAACATTAACCTCGCTGGAGCCAGGAGTTGGTGGCTGGTCAGTCTGTGTGTTGTCATCACACGTTATTTGGATGAATGGGTAAAAATAACCTTATTTCCTAATTTGCTTTACTGCAGTGTGTGTATACACACACACACACACACACACACACACGTATATATACACACCCATCCCTTCCGCAGCACACATTTAGTGTATACAGAGCATTTCCTTGATGATTGGCATTTAGCTGCTGATTTCTGGGTAGTCAGCACAGATATCAATCACAAAATCCTTTTAATAGATCAAAGAGTGCTATGTAATTGAAAATTTCTTGTAGAAGCGTTCGTTTCAAGCAGTCCTTAAAATTTTCTCCTAATACATAAGATGATAGGAAAGAAACTTTTTTCAGGATGTAAAATGGAAAGAAGTTTTGATCGTTACTTTTTTTAGATCTCCACTCAAATTAAGGATTATTGACAAGAAATGAGTATTTTACCATGCTCCCCAAAGGTATTTCTGTATTCATAAAAACCTCTTGGTTAAATCAGGGGGTGACCAATAATCACCACCTAAGGGATGGCTACATACTGGATTTTTACTTGCTTTATATTTGAAGGTTTTTCTCCATTGTATATTATACTTGCTTTACCTTCAGCAGTCTAAACCTTCAGTTGAGGAAAACCTAAAAACCATCATAATTACTGTTCTTATTGCACCCTAGCCCTGTAACAAGATAGAACTTAGGTAATTAAATAAAGATCCATGGAATAACCTTCCACCTTGTAAATAAGATGCTTTTATGACAGCCAGCGCCAACGCAGAGTCTGTTTCACGGAGCCATCGTCCTTGTGCCAGATATGGCTTTGCAGGTGACACAAGGAAAGCTGAATATCAGTGTCTTTTATTTTTCCTAGTTGCATACTGTAATTTTGCAGCAAGTAAAATCTCAGGCAGCATGGGCTCCCGAAAGAGGCTGTGCCTTTGCGAGGAGCTCATGTACTTGGACGTGAAGAGCAGGGCTGAAAAATGAACAGAAAGGAAATAGCCCTGGGGAGCGTCAGTGCTGGAACTGAAGACGTAATTTGGTACATGTACAGACAAGTGCTCACCAAATTCTGCACATCATAAATAATAATAATAATGATCTCTGTGCGTCTTATGCATCCGTTGGGAAATGCATCTTCCCCGCTGAGAAGATGGCCTGTGCTAAATAAAGGTTTGCCCTTTACAGGGAGCAAGAGAGGTGGGAGGTGGACATTAGGGCTTTCATCTCTTTCCCAGAGGAAAACCATTAAGCATATAAAATACGTATGTTTTCTCTTCAGCAGCTGTTGGGTTTCTCAGCCCAAGAGCCATAACAGGACCATGAGGTTTGGAAAATTTCTGCCTCCCACATCTACCACNCAGCAATGCTGCTGAATCGGTAAAATAGGACTGTGCATCTGCGCCTCGTTAGGCCAGTGCCTCTAATTAAATCATTGGCAAAAAATGGCTTCAAGCCACTCTGCTCTGGGGTGGTGACTTGTGGTAGAGGGTGAGTCTGACCCTTTTCATGGCAATGTCTGAAACCACCGCTGTTAGATTTACAAGAAGATGGTGGTCCTGCAAAATGAAACCCTGGCAGAGCCTTCCCATTCACTGAAGCTATGTACAGACCTTTTATGTCTTTAGATAGGAAATTAGTTCTTCTTTTCTTTACCTATTTCTAGAGAAAAACCATGGGAGAATAATTATTTGCACAGTTTCATAGGATCTAGACTTGCAGTGAAATGTCCTCCCAGCAATCCCTGTCTGATACTGCTGTTGCCTGAATGAAGAAGTGCCATGTAAAATGCAGTGCATTAATTCGGATTAGTTAGTTAACGATGTAGATTGTCTTCCACACGAGGCTTTGCAAAGTTTTGCCCAGCTCAGTTGCACAAAGATGTGGGATCTACTGTAGCATGCAGGGAAGACCTGAGTATGAGGGAGGTAGGGAGAGAAGGGGGAAAAGGGGAAAAAAAAAACAGAAGAGGGAGGAATGTGAAACCCAGGCCCAACCGAGGGTGCTCCATCTGGGGCCACCTTGGAGCTACCCTGGGCTCTGTGAGCGCAGCGGCAGCAGGACGGCCGGGGACATGGGACCTGGTTGGGAGCCTGTCCTTGCTCAGCCATGCCCTTCTCTCTCCTTTGCAGGCCTTGCGATGAAAACCACCCCCACGTGAAGCCTGACGCGTACGTGAACAACCTCGCCGAAGCAGTTGACATTATCCTCCAGCAGCTGCAAAACTGACAGCGCCGTGGATGATTGGAAGGAACGAGGAGGAGGCCTCGCATGCAGCCCCTCCACGAGGCCGCTTCATCCTTTCCCACCTCCATCTGACATTAACAGACCCAGACCCAGCCTTGCCTGGGGTGGTGAACACCTGCGTTCCTAAATGTTTCATGTAACGGTACTAAAATGATCTACTGACCTCATCAGGGGAACACTGAACCTGCTGTCCTCCGGCACGTCTTGAACGTCTTCCCCTTGGTGCCATGCCCCTGCCAGTGCAGGCGAAATCAGCTCTCCCAAAAGCGCCAGGCTCTTCCCTGGCTGGGGCTGAGCCTTGTCTGCCCAAGGGGAGCCCTGAGGGTGGTGAGGGGCCCCTGCTTCCTGCCGATGCTGGGGGTCTTTGCTCACACCAGGGACCCAGCCTGGAGGTACCCAGGTGGGAAATGGGGGATCTGGCACCCCGTCATGGACGTGCTTTGCTGTTTAACTCACCCTTTCTGTGCCTTTTGGGATGCCTGAGATGGGAATGGGGGATGTCCCCGAGGGGTGATGGAGGCCATCAAGCCCTGGGCTGGGGTGTGCCAGCCCAGCCCTGCTCTGCACGGTCCCATGCGTGCCTCTTGCTATGCGCGGCACGAAAACCCTGGGGAGGGGTCAGCCCCTGCACCCTTGGCAAGCCGGTAACTGCGTTTCTGCCACATTTAGCCCCTGTCTGGCACTGCCCCGGGTTAGGGCTCGGGAATCCGGTAACGCTGCGACACCTTACAGAATAACCACACCGTCCTGTCGGGAATAAACCTCGTCCTGTGGATCTGGCCCATTTGTGTTGTGGTCAGTCACATCAGCGCGGGCAGGGATGCTTAGAGGATCTGAAATGCTTTTCCCTGGCTGGAATAAGCTGGCGAGGGCTGTGGGACCATGGGCTTTTCCTTCTCTCTGTGGTGAGTCTTGCAGGCAGACATGGCCGTGCGGTGGGATGCAGGTTTCCTACCCCCTCCCATTAAAATCCCAGCCATGCAGCCAGGGGCTTGCCCGCGCCTGGGCGCTGTCGGCCTTGAGCCCCATACAGCTCCAGCTCACCCACCGGTGGGTGCTCCAGTGGGGAGCATCACGGGACAGCATGGCAGGCATGCTTGGCCCTGCCATGAAGGCCAGTGTGGGCAATTCAGCTCCAGCCGGTGCTGGTGCTCCTGGCTTTAAGTTTCCAGTCCCAACTGGGAACCAGTCTCTGGAGAGCACCAGCTCCATCAGTCCTCCTGCCACGACTGTAAATTCTGCTTTATAAATATTACGTGGAAATGTTCAGCCACTTTCTTTCCTTCGCAGTAGTCATTGCTAAACTTTCCTCCAATTCTCCTGGATACCAAAACCACACAGGCAGACACCACTCCCTGATGGCTGTAGCTACCTGAACGGGACAAACCTGGTCTACTCACTAAACATTCCCCAGGACTGGTCCTGCACGAGCGCTGCATGCCTGCCCAGCACCCGCTGCATCAGTTAGCCCCAGCTCAGCCCCAACCTGCTGCCAGGGAGTGCTCAGCACATGCAGGGCTGCCAAGTGATGCTCCATCGAGCAGAGACAGGCATGAGATTTTTCTTTTTTTCTAATCAGGATAAGCATTGCTAAATGAGCTGCTCCCTGCTGCTGGGCATTGCAGTACTCCAGCAGATCCCTGGTGTTTTTAGTTTCTCTCACCCAACAGTTTTACAGCGCGGCTATTGCAGCATGCATGGTAACACCTGGCTATGCTGCCCGTGGCAAGAGCGCGACAGGAATAGGAGCTCAAACCAGAGAGCAGAATTAGAGATTGGGGGTTCCTCCATCACATCCTCTGCCCCAGGGGAAGCAGGGAGTGCCCACCCTCACTGACGCTTGCCAGCTTTGCAAGGGTCACCCTTTTATAGGCAAAAGTCCCCTTTTAACCAGTGTGTCAGCAGTTCTGCACCCCCTTGGGTTTTAGGCAGGGCTGTGTGCTTTAGACTGGAGTGGAACAAGACCGTTTGGGCTTTAACCTGCTTCAGACCTCCCATGGGACCACAGAAAGGTATGCAATTATGCATGTGTTACATATATTTGTATATACATATGCTCAGGCAGTGTGCTCTGGCCGCTGTCTGCATTCAGCTACTGCTCTCTAAATTTGCAAGCAGGAGGTAAACAATAATTCCAGCTACATTTCCAGCAGTCCCAACAGCTGAAGATGACCCCGGCCCCTGAAGGACACCGAAGTGATGCTCCGTGTTCCTGAAGCAGCCTGTGAGTGTTGGAAACCCTTGTTTTTCAGAGCTACCAGCTGGCCATTGAGCTGCACAGCACCCCTTGGGGACAGCAGGGGAAAGCGGGCTAGGAATTAAATTATAATAAAATAAACCACAGCTGGGAAAATGACCTTAGTGCAATTTTTTGGTCTGTTTTTGTATCATTTTATCCTCTGGGCAGCGGTTCAGCCAAAGCGTACAGCACCGTGTGCGTCCACACACACACAAAGGATGCCGCAAACCCTGGTTGAACGTTAGGGCTGTGACAGATCACTGAGAATTTCTTTTTTATCCTATAACTCTTCCTTTTTGTTCTATTATACTAAGCCTATCACTTCAATCTGATGAAGTTTAGGCAGATAAACATCCTGCCATCTGTCGTGAAACTTTTTAAACTGTTTGCTCACTCGAGGAAACGCAGCCGTTTTCCTTTCTGGTTTACAAAGGCTGTAGGGAGATAGTACCCTGTTTCCCCAATAATTTATTTAACACCCTGTGTGCCCTTGCCCTGCTGTGGGCTCTTGCCTTGCTCGGGTTTAGATTTTATTTTAAGGGGTGGCACATTATCTCTGTCCTTAAACACAACGCATAAGGTGCTACTTGGCACTTAAATGTTGATTTGCATTTTGCGGTTACTTCTTGGGCTGCGTTACAGCTGAAAAACAGCCAGCATCAGGCTGGGAGGGCCATGGGAGATGTCACCCCACTGCGGGGGGATGCATCACATCTGCCTGCACGTGAACACCAAAAAATGCCCATTTTTCTGGTGCAACTCAAGGCTGGGACACCCATACTATTTCTGAGATGGACACCTTGATGGAGGGCCCCAGCTTTCCCAACCCATTTTTTGGGACACACACCCCACCACCACCACCACCCATGGAGATGCCAAGGAGGTGCAGCCAGACCCCCTTCGGGAGAGGAGAGGCACGTGGGGCTCCTGCACCTGCACCCAGCTCTGCCCCATCAAACCCCAACCGCTGCCCCAACCCAGCTGTTACGTCCCCCAAGGGGCAGCAGTGTCCCCAGCACCCCCGACCCCGCAGCAGCGCCCGGCCATGGGGACAGCACAGAGAGGCGAGACGCCGGCCGGGGGTTAGTGAACCAGGAAGCTTTATTTACACAGTAAAAGTAACAAGCAATTTCCTGAGACTGAGCTGCTCTAGTGCAATCAAGTCATGGAGGGGGTACGAGTGGGCAGCCTCCTCGCCCGCCTGGGGAGAGGGCAGCCTGCACCGGCGGGGGCACCTCGGGCAGCCCCTCCCCGGGGACACGCACATCCCGCTGCGCTTGTGCAATTGCCAGCGAGACTTGGCTACTACGGGTCATAGCTTCAGAAGGCTTTTTTTTTTTTCTTCTTTTTTGTTTTTTTTTTTTGGCCATCCTCTTCTTTTGATTTCTTGAACATCAAACCCATAAACGCTGTAAAGCACTGCTACAATCCTATAACATCCTATGTAACTCTGTTAGCCTGTTCAGCCAGGAGCTTTTCAACAATGCACTTGAAACACAACTTTATTGGCCAAATAGGCTATGCTATAACGTGGAAAAATTACAATCTATTTTACAAATATTTCTTTTTGTCTTTTTTTTAATCGTAATCTTTCATAGAACAGGCTCAAAAAGCCGCATCTGCAAACACACAGCAAACTGCCCGTGCGCATGCTAAGACTTTTCCTATTAAAATCCTTTTTTCAGGACTCGCGCTGATGAACCCTTATTGCTGCTGACGCAGCTTGCTGTCGTCCTGAAACGGCTGCTGGCCAGCCTGGGTCATGCCTTAGACAAGCCATCAAGTCTCTTCACAATAATGAGCCTGTTTTAGCTACCTAGCAAGGAATAACATCCATCGTCTGCATATGACTTTAATATCACATTCTGGCAGCCGGCAGGAATTTGCCGGGGGTGGGGGGGTTACCAAAGAATCTGTGTAATAGGTGAAGTCCTTTACAAACCAAGAGCAGGACCCCTGGGGGGGATGCCCTGCTCTCCCGCTGCGGTCGCTGCGGTCGCAGGGTTTGTATCTCCTGAACCTCCCCCACGTGCCGGGGAGCAACGCCACTTCTGACTTTACAATCAACAGGATGTCCCCTGAATCTGAGGCACATACTATATTATATTTAATATTTTTAATTACTTTATTTATATATATATTTATATATATATAAATCCACAAATGTTTTACCTCTACAGAGAGAGAGAAAAAAAAAAATTTAAAAAGTAAGGCTTTCTTAAACTGAGAATAAGTACATGAAATCATACAAACCCAACAACGCAATACCCAACAGAACACCACTGTGGCCTCAAAACCATCGCTAACTGTAGTCTGTGCCTACGCTAACGTGCCCAGTATAAGGCCACGACTCATTGGAGAAGCGTCTTTAGTAAGGCAAACAGGTTGTGCTGTATGTAAACTGAATGCTACGGCTACGTCGAGTACAGCTGGGTAGTGGTCCATTGGTCACCCTCCTACCGGGGCGGGGGTTAGCATGGCACCGGTAGCAGCCCTTGGAAAGAAAACAGAAGCCCTTAGGAATTACAGCCCCGGTGACACACATGCGAGAGCCCACCTGGAGCTCTGCGGCAGCAGCCGGACATGGATTTGGGTGAATTTGCCCTTTTCCGGTCAGTCGGGAGACGGCAGCAGAGGAGATGCCCGTGGCCAGCGGGAGCTGTGCACCCTGAGACCGGGGACGCGTCAGTGGTGGGGGGTATCGAGCATCAGGAAGACTCAAAGCCGAGAACCGTGCTGTGGCTGTGCCGCTGTGGGGGCATGGATCGGAGGGGCGGCCGCAGCCTGGGGAAACGCTGGCGTGGCTGGACTCTCCCAAAACGTCCGAGGCAGGCAGCACCTTCCACTACAGGAGGGCTAAAAATGAAGCCAGGATGCATTTTCTTTTAAATGATGCATCAAGTGACAGTTTAAAAGAGCTGGAGGGTTCTCCACGATGAAAAGACATCCCTGTCACCCCTTCCCCAAATATTTGGGGCTGGCCCTGCCTGCCAGCACTCGGCCTGGAGAGAGCAGATGTGGCCACTGCCGCCAGCAAAACCTCTGCGGTGCCAGGACAGGTATAAAGCTATATAACAGCTGATGGGTTCCACTGTGATGGGAGACGCCACACGTATCCCAAACCACTGCAGAAAAAAGTGCACTAACAGAACCAGAAATGATGAATAAAACCTGTACCAGCAGCTCTCAGCCCTTTCTGAGTTACAGACTCCTATAGCTTTGCCAACGGGGGTGCCAAACCCTGTTAAAAAATGTCATGTCTTCATTTGCTGTTGGTATCAATGACTTTTTTTCCTTTCTCACTTTTGCAGAGCTCGGGAAGTAAACCCTAAGCTTGAGGGAACCTGCAGAAGATGCTGGAAGCCACTCGTACAGCTTTCCTAGAGCTTTAGACAGACTGCTTATTTTTACCAAAGAGAATTCATATGGTACAAACGTAATGGTCACCATTTTATCTGTGCTTAAAAAAGGCACAGGAAGAGGAAAAGCTTTCAGTGCTGCTACCTGGATTTTCAGCTTTTTGCCAGCTGATTNAAAAAAAAAATGTGTCCTTCTAAACCTGTTAGCAAGTGGACTGCTTATTTTTACCAAAGAGAATTCATATGGTACAAACGTAATGGTCACCATTTTATCTGTGCTTAAAAAAGGCACAGGAAGAGGAAAAGCTTTCAGTGCTGCTACCTGGATTTTCAGCTTTTTGCCAGCTGATTATTGTCAAGTAACCCCACGGCATGCCTTGGGCGTGCAGCCCCTTCACAGTAAGACAGAGGGGAAAAAAGAGGGTGGCAGCCATGCCTCGGGTAGCAAAGAGGGCACAGCTGCTGGTAAATGGGTAAATGGCCCGGCCCCGCTCAAAATTGGGTGTTGGGAACCTGAGCGAGGGCAGCACCAAGACTGTTTGGGGCTTTTTCCCAATGGGTTTGAGAGAGGGGACTGGGAAGAAAAAAAAATAGGGAAGAAAGACACGTGAGCATCCTCAGGCAGTGCCTGCCGAGCGCTGCTGCGGATGCCGCCCTGCGTTGGAGCTGTGCGGGCTGGGGGTCCCTTTCATTCCTCATCAGGAAAAGGAAAACTAGGAAAAAAAAAAGTAAAAAATCCAGCTCTTACCATTATTAAATTTAAGCAAAACACTTAACTTATGATTTCCTTCTCACGGCACTGCCAGGGACATGGGGAGCGAGGGGGGTGCTGGGGCTGCACGGGTTGCGGCAGAAGAGGAGCCGCAGCCGCCCCTGCAGCCACCAGCCAGCACTCGGTTTGCAAATCTCAGTATTCTGGTTTTCCCCCATTTTTCCCAGTCCCATGGGCGGTGGTTTCTCCTTGTGCATCCCCGAATAAACAAGCGCAGGTGGGACCCAGGGGAGCGTGGCTGGCCCCATCAGCTCCAACCCTATGTTGGCAAAAGCCATTTACTCGCTAAATGCGAGTTTTTGGTGATCCCTGTGCCTGGTTTCCCCAGTTGGACAGGCAGTTTCCTCCGACTAGCTGATCTCTGGCTACAGTAGTTACAAAGAATTTCAAGATTTACACACGCACGCACACAAATTGCTCTTAATACCTGATGAAATTTTGGCAAAGCTGCTTCGTCCCCTCCAGCTGGCAGGAGGGGAGCAGTGGCAGGACCCCGCAAACCCCGTGCTGGCAGCGGGGAGCCCTCCACGGCGCTGCTGGCAGCCCCCCGACCCCGGGGCGAGAGGACCCACTCCCTCCTCAGTTGTTTTCTATCTGCTCGATATCTATCTCGCCGTCCAGCTGGAAGAGGCTCTCGACACCCGTCCCGCCGCTCCGCCACGCCGCCCCATCCTCCTCCTTCCCACCACCCTCCTCCTCCTCCTCGCAGGAGAGGTCGTCCCTGCTGGCCTGGCGCTCGTCGGCCCGCGAGCGTGGCGGCTCCGGCACCGGGGTGCAGGCGGGTGTCCTGCCCGGCATCACCTCCGGGGAGTGGGGGGCCGCGGTCCATGGCTGGGGGCCGGGGAGCCGCTGGGAGCCGTCCTCGGCCGCGGTGCTAAGGCAGGTAAGGCTGTTGAAAGTCTGGCGGTTCTGCAAAGGCAAGGGGAAAGAGGCAGCTGAGACAGGCGTGGGGACAGGGACCGGAGGGAATCCTGAAGCTGTGCTGGGCTAGAAGTTACACCAGGTGAGCTGAGAGTCCCCTGGCCCCCAAACCTGCAGGCCCCCCCATCCCAGCAGAAAGCAAGCAGATCAGCTGAAACACTCAGCTGGCAGCTGCCTGGTCCTTGGGAGCTGGGCAGCCACTGCAAACCACCACCTCCCCATCGACGGCAGCTCCTGCGCCTCTCCCATCCCTGCAACGGGCGATGGCATCAAAAACATCCCCACCCCGGTCCAGATCAGCCCCATCACCACCTCCACCCCGCGCACCTCCCAGTCGCACGTGTAAGCCACAAATAAATGAATGTTTCCAACAGCTCCATTTATTAAACTAGCTAAGAGAAACTTCAGCCCCTTCTTTAAGCAGCTGGAGCTCATGTGCTGCTAAACCCTCCGCTGTGATGGCTCACGGCTGTCCTCCCTTATTAAAGACCATGCGAGGTCAGTTCTCTGTCCCTTGTCTCTCTAATGAAGAGGCTCCATGGCTGGCTGCCTCGGCCAGAAACTTGATTTAGTTTATGTACTGTCATGTCTTCAAAACAGTTTCAAACTCCGACAATGATGAGGAGCTCGCAGGCATTCAAAACCCTTCGCAGCAGAGCAGACTCAACCTCTCAAAGATGCCGTCTGACCGCAAGCGTGCTTACCTGACAGGACATGCCTTTTACCCGAGTTGTTTTTTAAAGGAGCAAAATAAATCCTAATTAGTGAATGCCAATGGAAATAACGTGGCCAGCCCGCTGGCTGCGGGGCAGAGCGCCTGCTCGCAGCAGGAGACGGCCGTGGAGCATCTCAGCAGCTTGTGCAAGCCTCTCGCAAGAGCCAGTGTGCAAAGCGAGCGTGCGACGGTGCGCTCGCTTCACAGACACCTGGCCCGGCCACGTCCCACCCGATGGGCCTGAATGTGCATCCAATAAATACCCGGGGGGAAGGCAGCCCCCTCGCTTGCTGAAGATGCTCACCTGATCTGTGGCCTCCAAATCCTCAGAAACCACCCCGATAAATGGGTAAGAGCACACGAGCATCAGCGCTTCCCTCCTCCTTACGTTTGCCTTTCCTGATCCGGGATTTATGCGCGGTATGAAACCTGAAGCATATTTGCAATGTAGCAGGGCTCTGCGTTAGGAGATTCCTCGCTTTTAAAGATCCCTATCTATCTCAGGGGAGACTTTTTTTAGTGTCAACTGAAACCTCCGTGATGAGAAGACCGCAGCATGGGTACACAGCTTGTATTTTGTCTATAGGCTGTAGGAGATGGGCACATGAAGAAAAAACTACTCTAAAGGAGAAAAACTACACTCCATGATAAGTTATGGGTAGCTCATGTCTCAGTGGAAATACGGATCAGGCGGGATTCCTCAGAGGCTTCACCAGCGCCTGGCACCAGTCAGTATTTTCTTGAACAAGCTGTCTGGTGGGGTTAAATCTGCAAAGACGGACACCGGCAGCTCTCTGAGAGTCCGGAGCAGCAAGAAGTTGGTAAATCCAGACAAGGTGACCTCCGAGGAGCAGTTTAGGAAAAGTGGGGTTTAGGCTGGAGACAGCAAGCCAGGGGCGGTGTTGGAGGGTGTATTGTGTTTCTGACAATAAAGATCCTGAAGCACTGCTAAAGATTTCCAAAAGCTGTAAGATCTCGTCACCAGAACCCATTAATACAGGTTAGACAAAATGTTGTTAAACTAACATGGATGTTGGGCTGCCTGGGGATAGCAGGAGGGTGGAGGAGAGCTCTTTGGGTCTCTTGCACTCATTTATCTGGGGGAAGGCAAACACCATGCTGTTCCCATCACACCCTCTCTCCGAGGGCCTGGGCCAAGCTGCAGCCGGAGTAACCAGGAGAGTGTCAGTACCCAGCAGAGTCTGCCGTCGCACAGTTCACGACCAAACACGCAGCCTGAAGACACAGCCTTGCTCCAAACATCCCCACCGACGTTCCTGGGGAATTTATGCACATTTGCTTGAGGTTTTTTCTTTCAAATCCAGGTAAGCTGGCAGTAACTCCACCAAAATAACTTACCCCAGGCTCTAAATGAAACAAAATCATCCCTCTACATATCCCCGGAGGGATGCAGGTCAAAGCCCCACCTACTTCACACTCCAATCATTTCTTAAGAAATCCAAGGTACTTGCGCTGAATTCCTACCCACTGACCACAGGCTGCTGAGTGGCTTTGGGCACTATGCTAAATGATGCATCATGGTAAAACGAGTTGTTGCAGGAGATGACGCAGGGGCTGTTGTATCTGAAAGGAGAAGTTCCTGCTGCCCACGGAGGAGTTGGCCACTGCCCAAGCTGGGGGGCTACATTTCACATGGCTTTCAGTCTCTGAAACCTTCCAAAAACCCACAAGTCCCAAGTCCCTGTGAAAAACCAGGCATTTGTCCTCTAAAAACCCAACTGCACCCAGTCCCCACGTCATCCTTCTGTTCTTTAAATACACGCCGTGCCTCTCCACGCGGTCTGCCTTCTAGGTGCTGAATGTGTAACAGCTTCAAGCAGAGATCTGCACACTGTGGTTAATGGACAACTTGGAAAAGCCCTGAGGACATCGGAAAAATATTTTCTAAGTACTTACAAAAATTTGCAAGCGTATTTCCAAAAGTGATTTAGGTACTTGAAAGCCTAAGTCTCCTGAACGTCAACAGCCCTCTCAGAAGTGCAAATCCTTTCTACAAACAAAACTCTGGCACTTCTGAGAACGTTAATTTTTCTCCTTCTGCTAATCGAGCTCATCTCCTGGCTCCAGCACTCCCCTGGGCTCGGTACCCAGGCACGGGCGTGCCGGGCTGCTGTGGGTGGGCTAGACCATCCTCCAAGGGTGGAAGATGCTCTACAGCGCTTCAGAGAAGGAGATGGGCGATGCCTGTAATGATGAATGAAGGAGGATGTAACCGGGAAAGCAACTAAACGGGTCCACAGCACACTCTTCCCATCCAAATGAAAAGTGTTTCCAAGCTTGGACACATCTCGGAGAATAGCCATGAATGTACTTGACTTTCAGGGAAATTTTGCATTTTATTGGACTTTGGCAAGATAATCAAGCCAACAGCCTCGTTTTCCCTGCTCAAATCCACACATGCTGCAACCCAACATTTTCCACGTACAGCCTTGAGTCGTTCCAGGTAATATTTTTACCTTCCCTGTAAGAGGATGGAAAAACCTTTCCAACGGTCCCGCAGCTTCCAGAGCTGCAGCGGCTGCTCGTGGAGGAAGGCCATGTGCGGGTGCCGGGCAGAGGCACTCCCTCTGATGCACGTTTGTCGGTGCTCGGCTCGGAAAGCAAGTTTTCACAGGCACCGGCTGCTGCAAAATCCCACGCCTCACCTTCCCAGCGGGGCAGACGGCCGCCGCGCAGCCGGGGTCGGTGTTGTAAGGGTGCAGGGAGGGACATTTTGGGGAATGGCCCCCCGCAAGATGGTGATCACCAAGCCAGCATTGCCTGCGCTGGCGGCGGAGCCGTGGTGGATCAGCCACGACGATCAACGCAGCGTCTGTTCTCAACCCATCAGGAGTTTTTTGCTCATTTTTTATTTATTGGGTGAAGTTAGCGTGTGCTGACAAGCTGAGCTGGCAAAACCGGGCCGTCAAGTCCTCTATTGATATCGGCCAAAGAGCAGTTTTGGTGGCACAATGCGGCACTTGTTCCCCATGGCCAGGCAGCCCTGGGCCCCCTCCAAGCCTCTCCTTGTCCTTCAGCGCCAGACCAAAAGGGGTAGCAGGCATCCCAACTGCTGTCGATCTCAAGGAAACCATGGGAATCCAGACATCCTCCCGGATCTGACAGAGGTGGCTTTTGGGAGATGCTTGTGGCCACCCTGACTTCACCCAGCGACCATCAGTAACGTACCTTCCACCCAAAACACTTTTCGCTCACAACTGCAATAACCCGTTTCTGACCATTTGAGGTGCTGGTTTATCTTCCCCCGCCTCTCCCTGAAGCTGCAGCAATCCAGCATGCCAGGCAATCCCTCAGGGAGAGGAAGAAAACGAGACGTTACTAAAGCAAGCACCTGCAATATCATTTAAAAATACAAATAAGAAACCCTTGGCCACCCAGAACGAGCCACAGGGCTGCCAGCCGACCTCCAGAGCAAAGCCCTTGCGTGGTGGTGACCAAGCTCAGGCTAGGTCTCCTTCCCGCAGGGCTCTCGTGATGCTCCGCACCATGCGGGGACCAAGGCTAAAAGCCAGGAAGGCTGCGGGAACTGACTCACACCCCACATCCATCCTTTTCCACAGGTTTTTCCTCCCCTTGCGTGTGTGTCCCCGCAGGGGCTGGGGGCTGGAGGCTGGCTGCGCTGACAGCAAGCGAGCTGCAGAAACCCCTCAGCAACATTTCTTCGTATAACTCTTCCCCTCATAAAATACCCAGCTGTGAGCTTTTCCCTGAAACACGTCCCTGCAAACATGGTGGATCTGCTAGAATAAATATTAGCAGGACCGCGATCCCCGGTGATCATGGCTTTTGTGCAAACACTTTTTTTTCCCCACCCTGCCAGGTGATTGCCGCAATTTTCCTGGGGAAGGTGTAACGCTACAAGCTGTCAGCACCACCGGCCCTACCTACCAAGCTGTCATCACCTCCCGTTAGCACACTGGCCTACAGTTCCTTCATAAAGCTGAAAATAACCTGGTGCCAGAAGGAAAGGGGGAAGCGGGCGGCGAGCGGTGCTGCTCCGTGTGGGGACGATGCGGATCTGCCAGCCCTTCCCATCCAGCATCACCCAGCAAGGTCTCCTCTGCTGGGGGCTTCTCTGCCCGGCTTGGGTTTAAATCACTCTCGGAGGCAAACGTCTCCTGTAAAATACCTTCAACCTGGGTTGTTATCTGCTGCTTTGGTCATTTGCATCACGGTGAAGTCCCACCTGGCATTCGTGTCATGGAAAGTGCCCATCCATGCTGCCAAGGAGGACGGCCGGGTGCTTGCAATTAGAAAATGGGTTTCCTTTGGTTTTAAAGCTCCACAGAACCTCATTATAACAGCTGCTGTTACCCCCGCCAGGCACATACACACACATACGTTGCTCTCCCACACTTTTAAGGCACCCACAATCTTCTCCAACTCCATTCCCAGGCTGGTGCTCCTGAGGTTGTTCTCCCAGTGAGCGGGAAGGGGAGGGAGCTGCACCGGGCAGATCTGCTTCAGGGACTGCTCAGCCCTGAGGCTGGAATAACCAACTTCTCCTCTTTATAACCATGGGGAGCATCTCAGGGAGCTTTGCCAACAGCCCCGGGCCGCAGCACAGGCGCCGGGGCCGCTCGCTGGCCATGCACATTACCGGCTCAGCGGATGGCCCAGACAGGTCTCATCAGCACTTCGCCTGCGGCGGTTTGGCCTCCCCAAAAAGCGGGAGACGTGGCTGTCTCGCCCCGAGCAGTGCTGGCGACCGCTGCCGCACGCGGCTCGGCAGCACCGGCTTCCAAGATCAACACTGCCGTCGGCGGGGCGGGGGGGACGTGGGTCTTACACAGACCCTGTCCTCCTGCAGAAAGAGCCTCTGAGCAATGAATGAAGTGTCGGGAAAGAAATGACTGAAATACCTGAGGAAGGAAAACACAGGAAGCAGTTATGGGGTATATGAAATGCAAACGGAGCTCGTGTGCCTGGTGCGGAGCCGGAGCTGGGTTATACGCAGTGGTGCCACGTCAGGGAGCTCAAACTCATCCACCATTCTATTTTTTTTAGATTTTTATCTATGGAGGCATTGAGTAATTTGCAGGCACCCCTGCACCCTTCGTCAGGCTGACGTGCCACAGAGCATGCCTGCAGCAGCATTCCCTGTACGGAGGGGATGGCTCTCTGCGCTGCTCCCCGTGGGTACCGTGATGCTGCCCTTGTTTCCAGGGTTTGTCTTCCCGGCTCTTCCCTTCCTCATCCGCTAATGAAGAGGAATATTTACATAGCCCCAATCCTAATTATGCAACAACAGGCACCGGCGCTTAGATGGTGCGTTGGAAGTCTACAGCTTTAGCAGATAATTTTGCTTTTATTCTGTTTGGTGTGAAAAACAGCTTTCACGAGCAGGCTCAGAAATATCTATTATCCTACCAAGCCGCTTCACACCACAGTATTAAACAAACAAACAAAAAAAAGGCAAGAAGAAGGCTTTAAGTCATTAATATTAGCGCTGCGTTTGGATCCTGTAGAGTTAATTTGGTTTTACTCGCAGTTTTGCTCTTGTCTTTGGAGCTCTCTAGCTGCCCCGACAACAGTAAGGATTTTTAGTGGCTTTCCCCAAATGCAAAAGAAAAAGTTGTTGTATCACCCACCGATGGGAACCCCCCTGGTGCTACCGAGCCCCAGGGAGATGCTGGAGAGATGTATCCCAGAAATCATGGAGAAATAGAGCAGGCATGGCTACGCCTGGAATCAGAGAGCAGTGATGCTCTCCGGGGCTCGACCGTCCCACCCATGCGCAGCATCCTGCAGCATCCTGCATGCGGGGCCTCGGTCCCAGCGCAGCCTCCTGACCCATTCCCATTCATAACGATAACTGGAGGAAATCCTCATTTCCTGCCAAGAACAAATATTTTCCCTAACAGACACTGAACCCTTCGCTATGAGCTGGAGAAATCCGTTCGCTCAGACAGGTCATTAGGCAGCCCCATGAGCCATTACTGGTGTGTTTATTTCCAGGTTGTCCAACCTGCCTGTGCCCAGCCTTTTGCAGCCTCCCCAGCTTCTTCTCGGCATCCCAGGAGGCCAGAGGCTGCTCCCTGCCGCGGCAGAGCATCCCTGGAGCACCACAGGGCACTCACGCTGACATGCTTGGTGCTGCTGAGAGCCTAGCAGAGACGGTAGCACTGGGGCTGGGCTGCTGTCCTGGTGAAGCTATGGCAATGCCACGGGTTTAACTGGAGTGGTTCTGGCATGAGCAATGGTGAGCGTGAACCCGGCTCGTCCCCAGAGCTGGCAAAACTTCAGGGTTTGGAGGGGCTCATCTTCGGGGAAATTCAGAGATGCTGGTACTTTGACTTGTCCCAAATCAGGATGAAACATCACTAATATGGAATTTTTTTTTTTTGAAACACATTTTTTGAGAATCTCAGCCCTATTCCCTTTTCATATTATGTGCATCATTTTCAGTACAGAAATAATACTTCTATTCGACTATTGTGGTCTCAGTTCATGCCCTAAATTATAAAGCAAGACCTTATAGAAACGGAAACCTAACTTCCAAGCAATGTCTCACTCAATTCCTTTAGCAAAATGCTTTCTGAAACTCTCTCAATTGACCGAATCAGCCCATTTCAGTGGAAACCTACTCCAGCTGTACACTTCCACCTGACTTCTGCTATAATTCACGTAGCGGTACCAGCAGATGCCTGGCATTACGTCCCACACCAATCTTGCCACCAGCATGGGGACGGTGTCAATGGATATCACCTCCCTGGCAGTGACACGAAGCTTTTACTCGCACCATCACTTTGACTAACAAATGCCCCAAAGTGCTTGAGACAAATCGGTGACTCCCCGTTGGGATGATATCAGTGCAGCAGGACACTGTGTCTTCCGCACTGAGGAGGCGGAGAGCAGGGTGGACCGCAGCGATGAAGAATTGGGATGGCTGCAGGTGTGGAGCATCTCACAGCTTCAGCAGTGCCGTTAAAGAAACTACCAGAAAGCAAAGGGATCAAATCACATCGTGGATGACTGTAAATCCAGAATTTATGGAAAGGCAGCACCGGGATGTGTGAACTTGGGACATTAAACGCGAGGCAGGAGGTGCAAGGGTGCACCTAATCCCAAATAGTTCCCTGTGCCAGCATCTCACCTCCCGCAACACACAGGGAGCAGGCTTAGCACACAGTGACTAATTTAAGGTGCTAATGGTAGCCTGCTTGTCCCCAGGCATCAAATGAATGTTGGGTTGGATTAAAAATGCGAGGGGAGTAAGTAATCGGGAGTCACGTACCCATAACTGCTCCTAAGGAATCATTTCCTAAGCGGGTGCTCAATGGCTGGGATTGCCCCTGTCTCGTCTTGGCAGGGAAAATCCACCGAGCATCTCCCCAGCCCGGTCACGGCCTCTCGCTCGGTTTTTCCAAGCTCAAGCTGGGACCTGGGATACCTCCCTCCGGAGAGGGGACCTGCAACGAGCAATGGCTTGCGCTGTGATTTATGGCGCGCAGGCAGCACGTGGCAAGTCACCATCCTCCAAATAACGTCCTCAAAGTGCTGGGCAAATACCAATTGATCCCCACGCCTCGAACGTGAGGCAGGCGGCAGTCCCATGGAGAAAACAGGCAGAAAACCCAGGGAGGAGGTGATAAAACCACCCGAGCTGGACACAGCGAGTGCAGGGCAGACCCCCTTGTATGATGCATGGGTGCTACCCAGGGCAGCCGAGGCATCATGGGCACCTGCACCCACTGTCACACCCAGCAGCGTGGCCTCCTGTAAATTAAATGCAGACTTGAAGTACACATCACTTTTCTGACACAGTCTCCATTTCAGGCTAATCCTGAGCATCTTTCTCTTGAAAAGAAAACTCAGCTGCCCTCCTGGTTTATTTAGTGCTGCTTTCTGAAATGCTTTGGGAGAGTTTTGCAAGGCAAGAGACTCCCAAGTAACTTCTGACCATCACTACTAAAATTTTGCGTTGAAAAAATATTTTCTACAGAACCACCAGCTGCCCAGGAGGCCACGGCCACATTTCCCTGTGCCCAAAGGAGCCGTTCCCACTGCTGCGCTGGGCTTAGCCGCAGATCCAAAATCTGCACCCTGCTCCATCCTTCGAATGCTTCTGACATCCTCTGGCAGAAGATGTGATCGATGAAGCACCTTCGAGGGGAGAAAACCCCGACCACCGTCTGCAAATCCTGCCACTGCTGCGTTCACCTGAACCGTGGGAGGGAGCAGCAAGCCTGGAAATCTCCTGGAGTGCTGGGGTTTGGGTGGGTTTTTTTAAAAACAGTGTGAACAACTGCTTTTGGCCACCGCTTTTGAGCATGTTGATTCATTCAAGGATGAATCTCTGTGCTTTATCAAAGCCATTCTTTGGGTCCATGTAGCGTATGAGCCTGGGCACCGGAGGGTTAAACAGCATGTGAGGAATCAGATGCATGTCTTCGGGATACAATCAGATTTTATGTGTGTTCGGGATAGACACTGCCAAGCTTTGTTTGTGTTTCCAGCTTTGTCCTCCCATGAGTGAACAAGGGGGCAACACCTGACCCCACGTCCCTGGACCCCACGGCGGGATGGAGCCGGGATCAGGGGATGGAGCTGGGAGCAGGGGATGGAGCCGGGAGCAGGGGGCTGCACGGTCCTCAGTACCGCAGGGCCCTTGGACATTTGGACTCCCCTCGCCCGGGCAAGGGATACTGCCGGAGGAGCCTGTCCACACACACAAGTCCCGACCCACGCTGGAAAAGTGATTTCATGGCAGAAACTCCCACGTCCCTGGGCACGGCCCATTTCTGCTTCCACGTCTGAATTTATTTTCAGCCCATTGTGTTTGGTGAGTCACAAATTTATAACTGGGGCAGATGGGACCATTTTGACTGTAAAATCAAAACAATGGATGTCATTGCATTACACGTTATTGCTATTAAAAGCTCTGTCGGGTAACTAAAATAGAGCCTGCTACAATAAATCACCTCCTACAAGCATCCTCTGACTATACCAAAGTACCTTGCCTGAAATGGTCACTCCAGAGCTGCACCAACAGATCGGCCTTTTATAGGGAGATGGATCTTTTTTGCGTGCTACTTCTGGCAGTGATATGACCCGGTACCTAAGAGAAAGGTTTTATTGCTGTGGGTAGCACCCAAATCACATCTCACCCGAGCCAGCACGGCCTCAGGAGCTTATGGACAGGGGTAGGTGAAAAAATGCATTGCCTTCATTTTCCCATTTGGGAAACAGGCAGGGAAACCTGCTTGAAGGACATTTGCAGAGGAGGCAGGAATGGAGCTGACACATATGAGGTCCAGTCCAATGCCATAACTCCAAAAGCATCCATTCCTCTTAACATATTGCCCTCTATACATTAAACTGTATATGCACTTGGACCAGCCAGAACTTTTAGACCAGGCCAACCTATGACACCCAACAAAAGCTTTTGGTTTTAGCACAGCATAGGGAAAAACTGATGCAAAACATCTCTGAAAGCAACGGAAATATTTCAGGGGTGAAGTTCCTCGCAGTGTACGAGCATCCCCCCGGCGTCGCAGGCAGGAGGATGTCAGCAACGTGGGCTTGTGCCAGCGGGCAACCTCAACGAGTACCACTTGGTCTACCCTGCCTTGGTGGACACCAGCCGAGATGAAGTTTGCTATACTTCAACAAATATGGAGACTTGTTTGTCAAAGGAATAGGGAGGGAAAAAAAACCCCCATTAACAGTTCATGCCAGGAGTAAACATCATTATGAACCTAATTTCCAATATTGACTTGAATTTTTTTCAAGTCCTTGTGTTTTTAAATAAAAAAAAATACCGGGGCAATGAATGACGATGGTGGCGTGTGTAATAGTCTGACCAAAGTTAAATCCAGCTGGCCTCCGAGGTCCTCTGTGCCCTCCAAACCGAGTCATTTTCTTTTGATCCTGAACCGAAGGCTTTTTCCCACCAAGCCACAAATTGACCTTTGCAGGCTCTCATTTGTGTTTATTTAAAAAACACTGGGGCTTGGAAGCTGGAATCTGTCTCAGAAGTTACATCAATAGCGAACTATTTCCTGGGATACGACTGGAATTTAAAGCCTCCAGTCTTCTCGCCTGTCACTACCTTTTGGCAATATTTGCCACCAGCTCGAGTGGGTGCTGACGCCGACCGAGATCAGTGCCGGCCCTCCCGCCCTCACCAGCAAGCCTGAAAACTGCCAAAATTTAAAGAGAAGATCCTCTCACATGGAAATTTAGAGAATTTTACCCCTCGAGGAAAGAGCTGGGTGGTCAGGTCTCCCATCCTGCAGTTTGAAACTTCTCCCCACTCAGCGTCAAGACCAGCCTGAAACATTTCCAAGCTGGTGGGCTGTTCACTTCAGCTTTGGGAGCGTACGAGCTCCTTCGTGCCTGGATCCTCACGGAAACTGCCATTATTCCTTAATTTGGAGGGGACAACAAGGCAGGGGACAGCCTGGCTCCCAACCATCAAGAGCATTACACACACCACTCCTCCGGATTTCCAGCCCAGGCTGAAGCTGATTTTAATCCTGAAAAACAGGAGACCAACCCATCCACATTTCAGAAGGATGCTCTTGTGATTCCTGGTGCAGATGACTCCATCCTGTGAAGGCACGTGCTCCTTGGAGGACAGTGAAGTCACCCCATGAACGGCACTGTCTGTCTATGGCAGCCAGCACACAACGTGAATAGTCCCATTGTACCCGGCTCCAACATCTCAGCACCCCTGCCGTAACAGTCGTCTTTCAGGCACAAAGTCTTCTCTATAACCCTTCCTTATCAAGCACACCCAGTGCTTCATCCTCACCACCTTCTAAGCTGCTGTCCACTGCTGCCAGAACCCTCTCATCCAACCTTCACAGCCCACCCGCAGGGCAGATGATAGCTATTTATGGTGAATTCATAACCCCGGGAAGCTCTCCATAACCCCGGGGAGATGCAAGGGCATACTGTATTTCAATTGCCTTATTCGTTCTACAGCAACTACTCTCTGTCCCATATACTACATGCCGTACTATATAATAAGGAGCTTCTCGGAGGAGGAGAAGTAGTTTTGCAGCTGTCTGGGACTCCTCAGTGTTCATGGGTACAACCCTTGCAGGAAAGTAAACGGATGTTAGAGAAAACTCAGGAGGAGAAGACATCAGTAGTACCGTGTTTGTTATGAGAGATGCAGCTCTTCAAACTGCAAATGCTTTGAAGGCTCACAGAGAAGCCAAAACCTTGGGGAGCTATCAGAAATGGGGCACAGGTGCCACCCCAAGTCTTCCATTTATTACCAGCGCACAGATCCTAGCAGTGCACTTACCACCGGCGGGAACCAGTATCTCTCACCACGTCTGACAATTATTGCCAGCGGTGCTACGGCTTACACGCCACAAAGATGTTTGTGCCTTTCTTTCCACGGCAAGTTGTATTTTCAAACACTACAAGACCATCCTCCATTTCCAGCCGGGGCTACCCCTGCTTGGGGTTATTGCTGCAGGGAACACGGCTGGGGTTGAACAAATACATATATAATTTTTTAAATATCTGTAAAAAGGATGCACTTAAAAAAACACCTGTAAAAAGGATAGCTGTGTTTGGAAATGTGTTAACACAAATTAAAATCTCTCAGTAACAACCATATCAACATTTTACAAGGCAGGAAACAGAATGGGCAAGAGATAGCGAGGGCTCGTTTTGCCATTGCCGGGGATGATTGCAAATTCTCATTCGGGGCGGCCGTCGTCAGAGTGACAGACACGTTACGCCTCCCTTGCAGCTCCCCAGAGCCTGCGTGAAGGAAAGCAATCTGCTCAGCCAGCACACGCACGCCAACATCAGGGTTGGCCCACGGCTCGGCTTCCCATAGATGACTCAGACAAGCCACCGAACCCAGCGTTGATACTGCCGCGAGGCGTTTCGGCACACAACACCCCAAATCCTGCAGGAAACATTGACACAGAGATGTCGGAAAGTGGCGGATGCAGAGGTGGGAGATGGCGAGTCCCCAGGTCACCACACAGCAAGGTGCCCTTCGGAGAAGAATTGCACCAGACCGTGGGAGAGGAAAACCAAGCAGGTGTCTCTCCACCTCACACCATCTCTGGCAGACTCTGGGTTTTTTTAGAAAAACCCATTTTTTTCACCTAATAGGCCCAGCCAGCTTCCCTAGTACCTTGCAAAGGGTGAAACCACCCGTTCCTGCCAAAATCAGCCCAGCCAAGAGGACAGCTGGGGTCCAAGCCACCTCCCGTCACCCTTGCAACATTGCTCATCTCCCATATTTTTTAGGCACACCCACATCAGAAAAACAAAACCAGCTCTTTGAGAAACCTCCCAATTCATGGAAACATCTGATCCCAACCATTTCTGATCACATCCTGCTGGTATGGACATGGTCCCCGGAGCTGCGAGACCACGAGCACTGCGCCTAGGAAGGAGACCACATTGCCACGAGATTAATTAACATGCTGTCAGAACAACTGCTGGGATTTCGGAGGTTGGATGCTGCCCTCCTTAGGCTTGTGCTTCACGTGGAAAGGGGAAAAAAAAAGCTGAAGTTGGAAAGCAAGCCCAAGCCCTGCACCGAAATGAGAGGATGGTTGATGTCCTCATTTTAAGGGGCACAACGACGGTTGAAGATGCCAGGCAGCTCCCCCAGTACCCAAACCCTCCTTGCGTGGGGTGAAGAATAGAAACCGGCCTCTTCGCATCTCACCTGCCTCCAGACACTGGGGATAATTAAATGCCACATCATCGTCACCCACTCGCTTGAGTACGACCCACCGGGTTTATACCCAGTTCGAAGGCGAAGAGGCACAAAGCGGAGCATTGGCGTGCATTTAAAAAGAGCAGAAGGATTTTCATGGTGCTGTGGCTTTTAAAAATTGTTGCTATTTCAACGACAACCATGTTGACGGTTTGGTTTCTGCCCAATGTTGAAGGCTCTCTGGTTTGGTGCCATAGGAGTAAATAAGAAGGGGAGCGATATGGGCTCACCTTCCCTCTCTGAGCTATGGGATTTGCAGAGACAAGAGACAAAACCAGGATTCTGAGGAATTAAAGGCAATGTTTTCCCAAGTGTTTTCCCTCCCAGAAGAACTTTAACATTTAGGTCTCTTTCTTAATTAGCCCAGTTATGTGGCCATGTAATTGCTTCCAGGAGAGGCTCCCTCCCCTCCTGCCTGGCCTAAATATCCCTCCTGGTATGAAGAAAACATTTCTTTCAGGTCAAATTATTTTTATTTTGATTATGGTACCGGGTTTCAGGCCTATAAACAGATGTGGTTACCAGCACAAGCAAAAAATTAACCGATCTGCTGCCAGAGCCGGATGCTGATCCGGCACCCGGCACCCCAGGCTCGGTCCCCAGCTCTGCGGTTAGTGCCCAGGGACTCACAGAGTGCCCCGTGCCTCAGTTTCCCCATCTGTAAAGTAAATGCTCTGAGGTCTACTGGAAAGCCCAGTCTGGACACTTTGGCTTCCCTTTGCTTTGAATCACAAAGACCATTGCACACAAGCCATTTCTACCCCATACAAAGCCAGACTACAGGACACGTGCAGCCATGCAGACTCCTTGCCTTTATTTCAGCTTTTCATCTGAAAGCACCTACTTTCCAGTCTCGTTCCTGGAGAGGCTTTAAAAGCAGCCTGAGGGAACTCCCAAACCTGCAGGGTTTTGTCGAGCATGCTTATCCCCCCGTCTCCCACTGCCCACGAGGAATTAGCTGGTTTTCACGGTGTTCCCATCCCAGGGAGGGCTCTGACCGTGCCCCACGCCCCGAAAGCCCGCCCCACCAAAGGCAAGAATGCTCACAGTAACTTGCCTAATCCTGCTCGTCCCTCCGTGCCAGTCCTCCCACGCGGAGAGCAGCCTGCCAGCGCTGCTTTTCATAACTGAATAGCTACGAAAACCCTGGCCCTTGCACGGCTCCGGGCTTTGCTTTCTTCCCACTCTGCTACAGCCCTGCTGCCCCAAACCCAGCAGCACATCCCTGCCTCAGGGATCCACCCGCCGCCATCAGCACCCGAACCTGGCTGGGTTTCCTCCCTGGAAACCAGGGATGCTCCACGGGACCCAGGCAATCCTTTCCTCATTCCTGCAGCACTCGTGCCTCACAGCACGCAGCTTCAGGACCCTTTCTTTATCTTATCGGTTCTTGCAGAACATGAACCATCCCGACAACTATTTTTGTCTAACCTCATGCTTGAGGGTAGCTGAGTAACGCAGGGTGCTCAGGCGTCGCTGTCTTGCTGCGGGGGATTTTTTGATGTGGAGGACAGTAGCCAGAGAAAACACTGGCTGAAACTTTCTTCATCAAGCTGAAGGTTTTCCAGGAACATGGACTGAGCTGCTTCCAGACATAAGAGTGATTAGATTTTTGCCATCCTGGGGTCACTTGCCTGTGCCAAAGCCATGGCTATCCAAATTATAAATGCGCGCCTGGTCTCAGCATCCGCCGGAGGGAAAGGGAAGCTCCTGCTGACCGCCCGGGAGCTGACCCCCCGGGATCTCTCCAGCCGAGCCCTCTGTATCCCAGCTGATAAACTTCCCCCCTTGGTCTGACGCAATGGAGAAGCTGTCTTTGCCCCATGGCATCCTTGGAGGGCAAGGAAGGTCGGTGCTCTACCAGGAGTGCCGGTGCCACTGCCGGGCTTCGGCACCCTGCAGGCAGGGCCAGCAGCTCGTGGCTGCCCCAAGGATCCCACCTCGTGAAATATTTTGGTCACATTTGCCATCTGATACAGTTGGGTTTTGCAAAGCTTATTGGATAGGCTTAGCCTAACTGCTGAAGCGCTCAGTTGGTCCCGCTGGGATAATTAAATTATTTAACTCTGCATTTGTAAGCCAGCAATTTCAGGCACATCTATTGCAAGGGAAACACGTGTGTGTTTCTCACGTCTCTGGGTGAAGGTGTCCATCCGCATCCTCCAAGAGACTCACCGGAGCCTCGAGGGAGCAGCTGAAGGACAGAGATGCTGGAAAACACTGATCCAGCCCAGCCGTGAGCTCTGCTGCAAGCCTCAAGGTCCTGCCGCCTCCTCATCCTGTCCCGTCCTGCACGGGGCCGGGATGCAAGGCTGGGGAGGGACCAAGGAGGGAGTCGAGGACTGCACCGCGTCACCTTTGTGCCCTCCCCGCGGCGGCCGCTCGTGGGACTCTGTGCCTGCGGGCTCCAGGCAGGGGTGGGAAGGCAGGGAGTGAAGGGGCAGCCTTGCCCTCCCCGCCACCAGTTTTGAGGCAATTTGGGTCTTTTGCAGGCTTTGGTTTGCCGGGAAACTCCCGCACGGGCTTGCGGGACATCCTGCACCGCACATACAGGTGAAGCAATGAGTGGCCGCTTGTACGGAGAGAATTAGGAGGGGGCAATTGTGCTGTTCCAACCTGCAGCTAGTAAAATATAATAACATGTGTAAGTTGTTTTTACTGCCTGTCCAGCTTATTAGCTAATAAAATAAACTTACTATATTAAACGTTGCTGGCGTTGTTTATCAAAAGACGAGAGCAACCCTCGTGTTTTTCCCTTGCTATCACCCAAATATGTGATTCCCTCACCCTTTTTATCCTCTAAGCTCCTCTGCAGGAGGAAAAGCCAATCTCTTCCTCCAACACCACTGCACTCCTTCACTCTCTGCGCTGCCAAGCATGAAACGCCATAAAATATTGCGTTCTTCTAAGAGGAGAAAACGCACGTACAGCATTGGATGTCACCCCGCTGGGGAACAGCAAGGGGAGAAACCCCACGGCTGTTTCTCCATCCACCCAATGAATTGCTGCCAGCAGTTTCCCCGCGAACAACAAGGGGATACCTTGCACCAGGCGGGCTTTGCTGGCCACGGCTGTACGAAGAAAATCAGGGCAGATGCTCCCGACGCGGTTGCCTGTGGGATGAAGCGCAGCAGCACCGCACAGCAGACGATCGCATCGAACCGAAACCACGGGGGAAGTTTTCTGGCCGGCAGAAGGTGACAGCCCAGCCTGGGAGGCTGCCAGGGCAAACCCCCTGCTCCCGCAGCAGGAGCCCTGGGGTCTTCAGACCCCCCGCTATCTCCATCTCACACGGAGCTGGTGGTGTCGTTGACTTTACAACTATAAATCATTGATGTGGGAAATGTCAAATCATTAAACTGCAGAAAAAGAAATTTTGAGTGCGAAATGGAAACGCTGCTCGCGCTGTCCTTCGATACAGCCTCTCGTTTTGGCTTTCACTAAAGTCCAGTCACTTGGTCTTGCAGGGAGAGGACCCGGGAGCAAAATCCTCCCTGATCCACACTTCAGATCTGTTATCTGGCTTTGCCTGGCAGATTGAAGAGGGAGGCTGTGCTCTGTGTTTGCAACTGAAAATGAAATGTGATAACATCTCCAGAGTGGAAAATTACAGAGGCTAAGAGCAAGTAAAGCCCGTAGCGGTATGAATTCAGCTCCTGACGGAGCCAGGGCTAGGCGCCTCGGGGTGCTGCCTTCACCTCCTCACGGCAGGCTCAGGGCCCCTCTTTCCTGAACTCAGAAATGTGGGTTTTAACGTATTCCTGCTTGAAACACATGCCAGGAGGAAACACCACCACGGTGGACTCGGTGTGCAAAAATCAGCGCAGAACAGAAATGCAGGGATTTATTAAAGAAATCCACTTGGAGGGGAAGGGGTTTTCTGCTTGGACAGAAGGATGTGCTTCCCCATAACACCCGCGTTACTCTGCACAACGCAGACCCACCTCAGGAGGATGCTAAAGGATTTTTAGCAAAGCAGAGAACAGCATCACCTTGCTGCTGAGCCCCTCGCAGGGATGGCACCGCCACCTCTTACCTGGGTCATCTTGGCGAGGTCCAGCGAGGGCCGTTGCTCCTGAACCTCCTCCGGTCTCCGTCGCTTGATCCCGACCTTTTTGTCGTTCAGGACACAGGGCTGCGAGCGGCTTCGGGAGAGCCCACCGGCCCGTCGCCCCAGCTCTGGCGTGGAGGCGGGCGTGCTGCTTGCTGAGGGCGGGCAGTACTCCGAGGAGGAGAAGTGGTCGTGCGAGCAGGAGAGGGACCTCTGCATGTCCACCCGGTCTCCTCCGTGCCTGCCGGTGGCCGATTTCCTCGGCCCCGTGCTGGGCTGGCATCCCAGCCGGCTGCTGAGGGCGGGATGCTCGCAGGAGAGCGGGTTGGACCGCGAGGGCAGGCTGAAGCTCGAGCTCCTCTGCATGGTGGCAAAGCCATTGGAGTAACGTTGCACGCTCCCCCCGCTGTAACACCGCCGTTTCTCAACCGGGGTCCAAACCTTCGAGCCTAAGGGTCTCCACGAGGTCCCGCAGCTTGACATTTCATCCGAAAATGAGAGCGAGCGGCACTGGCGCTTGCTGGGGGGGGCTGAGGGGTTGCCGTGGGGGTCGCTGAGGCTGAGGTCTTTGATCAGGTTGGTGACGGAGCAGGTGCTGGCCGTCTCCCTCGGCCAGCGCGAGCCCTCCTCGCCCTTGTCCGACAAGCAGTCCCAGATGCTGGCGCCCGGCTGCTCGAGCTGAAGTGGACATTTCCTGCTGAGATCTCTCCATCTGTCATTTTCTGGTTCAGAAAGGAGAAAAAAAAATAACACACATGCACAGGCATTAGCATTAATTAATTCTGCGATTCGCTTTCTACGTCCATAATCAAAAAGAGTAGCATATGGGAGGTTTTCCAGTACAAATTAATTAACTCTTGGAATATGGTTTTCCGAACTGCCAGCAGAGTGGTTGCTGCGGTGTAGATGGACAGAGAGACAAAGTGATAATCGCAGCAGGAGCAAAACTGCCAGAAGAAGATAAAACCATGCCTTTGAATATCCAGATTTTACTAGCTAAGGGAAATTCAGCAATATAAAATGGTATGGCCATTGCCTTATCTCTGTGCTAAATCATGTCTCAGATGCATGTGGTTTGTCCTGGGCTCTGCAATCAATGATTGCCTGAGAGGTTCACGAAAATTGGAAGTGAAGAGCACAAAGCCGTAGCACCGCTGGGGCGAGATGGACCTCGGGGGACAAAACACCAGAAAGGAGACGAGATAGCAGTTGGGATGGTCCTAACAGAAAGGGGAGTGCCCCTGGGCATCGAGCTGCCTGCCGTAGCACAGAAATCCCAACAAGGTCATCAGAGCCTACGGGAAACCAAAAGCCATCCCGACTCGCATCAGGCTGTCCTGCTCTCAGCCGCTGCTGAAACAGCACTGCTCCAATGAAACCAACTTATCCCCACTAAGGCTCTGAGCATCTCTCCCAAGCCAACCCAAAGACAATGTGCCTAACAAAAGTCGGTGCACATAATAAACTCTAAGATGGCTGATGCTATAATAGTTGCACCATAAACCTCCAGCAGTTCTTTGCAGGATGCTGTTCTTATGTCCCTGTTGTGAGGCTCATCATCCATCTCCCCTCCATCCCCCAAATCTGGGGCCACCTGGGTGCTCTGGCCTCGGTGCCCCCCTGCCCAGTTACCCGCACGGAACGGGAAGGTGCTACGGAAACCGGGTACCCACACCCTCCTACTCTTCTGTGGCAACCTGGGCTTAGCATTTCTTCGGGGTTGCCTTGAAAATCCCAGTTGTACCTAGCACAGCCAATTGTTTGCATTTCTGTAACTAACATAACATTGAAGCATTTATTTAAAGGAACAAATTGCTTAATAGGTTCACCTTTTTTTTTTTAAATACCCTTTTTTAACATTTTCTCCCTCTCTCTTTCATTCAGCTTGTTTACAGAGGAATTTGTTCCTCCTGCAAATTTGGCTTGCATTAACAGTCTTCCAACGCAGCACAGCAAAAGATGGTGGTGACCTGCTGCATGGTTTCAGGGTCGGCATAAAGATATCCCTTTTATCACATGGGTTTTGCGGTGTCTGGGTAAAGCTCTGAGAAACCGGCACCTCCAAAGTCCGCGGGCTGAAACGTATATGGCTACGGGCAGCTCCACGTAGGAAGACTGCAAACCAAACAGCTGTATTCAGAAATTCCACTGATGACCGTGTTGAAAGAAAGTATTAAGGGTGATGATCTCATTCCCGCACACGGTCCCGCTGACAATAAAAGAAGAAAGCAAAGTATCATCAAGGCCTGGCTCCCTGGGGCAGGCTGCGCAGGCGAACGGGGCTCTCTGCAGATACGCTGTTGACGCTCAACAGGAAAACCATGGTAGGACAACCCCATCGGCTGCTGCAATGGAAAAAAGTAATCACCCAACAGACCTTTTTGTCGTCGGCTGCTGCAAACAGAGGCAAACCGTGCTAGCTAACCGTCACTGTGAAGTTTCACATGATCATATCTAAATCATGCAATATTTTTTAGGGGTTTGGGGTTTTTTCCACTCAGACGACTGAAGGATGAATTAAAAGCTATACCCAGCCTGCAGCTGTAGGTACCAGCCTGATAGGGAAGATGCAACATTGCAGAACGCTTCCGACCAAGGCTCGGTTTCAAGTCGGGAGGTCAGATTTGGGGCCCCTTACACCACTCTTGGCCAGGTTTCCCATTTCTCCCTGAATCCAGCTGCTGCTGTAACAGCTCCAGCCACAAACAGCCTGGCTCTGCACTCAATAACCGCACAGCATTTTAACTGTCGCTGTCCTCATTTTAATAAACACAATGAAAAGTGAGAAATCTGCACTAAAGAATTACATCTACCCTTAGATCTTTATTATTTTCCCCTCCTTATTATGCTGCCAGCAGAGAGATTTCTTGGGTCAGGTCAGCAGACAAAAGAAACAGAAATAGAAGCTGATTTTTCATGGCAAGCTGCCACGATCCTCTGGCCGGAGACGTCACGTTGTACAAAAGGCCTTGGTGAGGAGGATACGAGACACCTTCCTCTTTCACCCCTGCTTCAGCACAAACAGCTATAAATCTTCCAAACCTTGCAAAGAGGCCGGTAATTGCACCGTTATCCCCAGCACCGGCTTGGGGTTATTTGCTTTCCCCCTTGCACCGTGGGAGCTGTTTTTTTGGCAGGGCAAGGAGGAGACCCTGGCACAGCCTGGCCCCCCCCGAGCACCACTGACCGGTCCCAAACTACCGGATAACCCAGAAAATGGTTTTTCAGCGCAACCAGAAAACTGTTCACCCCGGAAAAAATTGAAAATGGAGTAGTCGAAGGGCTGAGGGTGTAATTAAAGGACTCAGGAAAGCCTTATTGAGGAGAAGCGGCTGGTTTTCTGTTCAATTTTTTAAAACTAAGATTCACATCCTGAGCATGCTGATAACGATAATTGCAGTGGAGCCATTAATACTGCTGCAGTTAAGCATGTATTAATTTTCTTACATTACAAACCTCAGCTCAGTTTACCCCAAGGCAGTAATTTGTTCCAGGACAAAACCCACCACGAGAACCCGTCGGTTCGTAAGTGAGCTGCTTCGCTGGAAAACTCTTCTTTGCCTATTGGAAATATGATAGGAGAACAACCGGAGCACGATGTAAGTGTGGCACGAGGGGCTCCTCCCCTGGTTAAACAGGTCCTTCTTGGCTGTTAGTGTTCTTGGATGAAATAGCATCTTACTTGTGGATTTTAACTTAAAACTGCAAAAATAAACACTTCAAGTCACTTAACGAGTACGTCCAGCAAATTTCCTTTTGAGACATTTTGATCTGCAAATCTGCATTTCCAGGGTGAGGCAACACAAAGTGAATTTTCTGGCATCTCTTTGGTTGTGAAATAGCTTTCCAGCTCCCAAGACACAGAGGGGTGTTATCGGCAGCCTGGGGAGGACTGAATTTCTTTTCCTGCCCTCTGTGGCTGCAGCAGCAGAAGCCTGAGCCCTCTTGCAAACCATGCATGAAGCAGCAAGAAATTCAGACCGGCATGAAGCAGCATTAAATTCAGGTTACAGCTGCAAGCTCCCAGGCTGCCCAGCCTCAGGGGGTCCCGAACCCAAACTATTTCTGCTTTCCAAAGCAAGGCTGCGATAGTTAGCTCTGATTCAGCCCTGGAAAGAGCGATCTGAGCCCTGGCTCCTGCTTTGCCCCCCACCTGCACGCCTTCCCCCCCGCCCTGCCCGGCCTCCGGGACAGTTTGGTGGCAGAGCTGTTGACCCCGGGGTAGCGGGGAGCAGCCCTGCCAGGGATGCTCTGGGAGGGAGATGTTGGATGTCAAACTGCCGGAGCACTCAGGGTGTGGGTGAAGAATGGCCGTCGCTGCAAGCCGCAGCATCTGCTCTCTGCATACGGCTAGTGCCTCAGCGGCACGCTCCGGCAGAACTCGCTGGGCTGGGCAAGCGGCAACAAGCCCCATCAAGATCCGGCACAGCCCGGGGCTCTGGCTGCCGGGCAGTCCTCACGTGGTTTATTTTCTCCCCTCTCCTATTTTCAGATACAAGCCAGAAGCCACCTGCACGCGAGCAGGGCTCGACCCGCCCTGGGACCATCGATAGCATGCTCAAACTCCATCAGCATTGCTGTCTATTCCTAAATTTCCTTTTGGGCAAAACCAAGACCTTCACTTTTAAGAGTGAACATAAACCCTTACAACGTCCATCTGTTCTCCCGTGCAACCTTCACCGCGTCAAATGAGCCCAGTGGTCCGGGGCACGAGGTACTCACGAGCTGAAGTCATGTCCCAAAATCAAGGAGAGGGGTGTTGTTCTCCAAGCATCCCTGAGGGCTTTGCGCAGCCCCGCGGAGAATGTGATCCCTCCTCAGAGCATCACAGCCAGGTTTCCAAATGCTGAGCTCCAGGTTTTGCAGGAGCAGTGCATGGACACCCCAGGCACCTTGCAACTTCGGGATGGTCGCAGGCTTTTTAAACGACTGCTGTGCTCCTCTGGTGACACACGGTAAATTTTAATGACCACGTTCATAACCACAGAGAAGGGTGTAAAACCAAAACGCTGACACAACTTTAACTACAGCGACACAAATGTGCTGCTATAATATTTTTACAGTTCCTTTTAATACATAATGCATGATCCTTCTGCTCAAGTTTCCTACTACGTTCTTTTCCCATGAAATAATTTACATTAATACATAATTTATTACGGCAACTTGTAAAGCAATTATGGGTTTCAATCAATTTTTCTTCTCCTTTTTGGCAGATAAATTCTGTTTGGATCCTAACCCAAACATTTCTCTTCACACGGGTGCGCATCCAATTCCTTTTTTTCCCCCGATGTTGTTCAAGTCGAATTTCAGTCTCCCGGTCTCTGTGCATGGGGGAAAAGGCAGCCTGCATTTTCCATTGCCCCCTGTTTATGTTTGAGAGATGATTTCTAAATGTGGAACAAATTTAAGGGTTGTAATTAGCCGATGGCAATGCCATAGAGCCTTCCCATTGCAGAAATAAGATTAAAATACGATGCGCAGAGCTGCGCTTCAATGGGAAATTAAAACAACGGCCCCCAAATCTACCGCTGGAGAATAAACACACCAGCGGGCTGCAGGGTCCTCGTGCCAACAGCCTGCACAGGGGAGGGAAATTCCCCACCTCGACAGCAAAACGTGCTCTGTTCTTCAACGCGATCCTCTGGCGAGGTCTCCCCGCTCCAGCTACGCCTTGTTGGCTTTCCCTGCATGGCTTTTTCTTTTTGCGGATTGACTGTGCTTGGACATGGACCAAGATGCTGTTCTACACTGATGGCTTTCCAAAAAAACCCCGCAATCCCAGGAAATCCCAGTTCAGAAACAGGAGGCGTGCAAGCCCTGCACTGGGAGGCAGAGCGGTGGGCGGGCGCTTTCGGGATGCGATCGAGGGGCATCACCCCCCAGCTGGACCTCCTTCTGGCTTCTTGGCTTTCCTCCATCACCCACGCGGTGTGAAAAGTAATTTCCAGGTAAGAGGTGTGCAATGACAAGACCCAAGGCTGCAACCCCCCCGGCACACTCGCCTCTTGGACCGCTGGCGTTGCCAAACCGCGCCGGTGGAGGAGCGTGCCGAAGGACGGATGAGCTGACCCGTGCGTTTTGTCCGTCACCCCGCTCTGCTGCATCACTCTACAAGGACAAATTCTGGGGGTGCTTTCCAAGGGGGTTTTTTTCGCAAATGACGGTTACTTTTAAAGGAGCATTTCACAGAAGATGTACACAGGATCCATCCCTGATGGGCTCAAACCCATCCTCCCCTTCCCTTTTACAAGCAGGGCTGTGCATGCAATGCCTGCTGCACTGGGACTCTGATCCTGTGGCCAGGGCGACTGCACTCACAAGCACCTTGTCATAGCCTCAATAAAACCCTGCCTGCAGTTTGCCTCAAAGATGATTTCTTGCTTACATAGAAAATGGGAGGCCACGGCTGTCAGCACGCGCCCACCGAGTTTCTCTTAGAAGGCTGGACTAGTGCAGCCTCTGGTGCTACCGATTTAGACGTTGAGTGCTGCTTATATACCTGCTAGGGAAAGGTTAGGCAATGCTGCCAATGCCTTGTTAAAATATTGTAAATTTTCTTCTGCCATCCACCCAAAGACAGAAAAATTTCAGTATAGGAAGTCAAAAGTAATGCCCCAGCTTTCTAATATGCCGCCACCTTTCTCTGGCACAGTCACTGATATTTTTACTGGGGGCATATGATGGAGACTGCAGGGGAAGGAAAGGGAAAAAAGGAGAGAAAAACCCTATCCCACAACAGGACAATTCTTATACTCCTGGGTGTTTCAAGGACCCGTCAAGGAGAAGGGAAGAAAAGAAATTGTTGAATTTATAGTTTTAGGCATTTCACCTTTAATCTTCTTCCCAGCAAAGGGCTATATAAAGATAAAAAACAATCTTTTTAGTAATATTATGATCACACTGGAAGGAGTTTTTCCTATAAATCTAAAAATCAAAAGATTATTTAGGTCACCTTGAGAAGTGGATCTAACGTTGCATCATCCAACATATCAAGTCCTTAATAATGTTTACTCATATATTGAGTTATATTACAATCTGTAATGATTTTCAGATTCTTCCAGTGTTTAGCACCTTACAAGGTACTTACATCCAAGATGCACGGGCTTCAGTTTACTCTTTTCCCCCACTTATGCTACGGGTAAGTAGGACCCCAGCCTTGCCATCTTGGGCCAGCTGGGTTTCTTGGTCATGGTGCATTATGCATCCCTTGGGGCTTTGACCCAACTTCTTGCTTCTCCTTCCTGGAGATAAACGCTCCTGAGCCGATGCCTGTGGGAAGCTCCAGGGTTTGGATGATGTTCTCCCTGGCAGCCTGGCCAAGGTTGGGCTTCCCTCTGCCCCGCTGTCCCATGGCCACCAGGACTAGCCACGAGCTGCCTTCCTGCCCAAAGCTGCCCTCGCCCCCAAAGGCAACGGGGAAGACCCTGCGCTGAGACCCTCAGGCTCTTCTGGCTAAAAACCCAGAAAATTCAGCCAACTTTCCTTCATCCCCCCAACATCATACATGGGACTATGAGTCTTTGCCTCCCGTTGGCTGCACTGCCAGTCCAAACTTCACTGGTTTTATTTATCTCAGTGCTTTCCACCAACAGGGACTTGGCCCGTTGACCTGAAATGTTCCCCCAGTTTTGCATTCGCTGCCATTAGAACCATGGGACATATTTAAAAAGTCAAGCAAGTTTTGACACTGGATTAGTCCGTGATCATGGCCCATGTTCGGAGACATCAAGAAGAACGCTCAGGAAAGATGCCCAAAATTAAACCCACGCCAACCCATGCCCTTGCATGCTGGAGAGACTGGCTCCTCTTGACTGGGCATGATGAAGACCATTAAATGGCAAGCTGGGGTCAAGGAGGTGACATTCGGTTCCCTCAGAAAGAGGATAATTTGGCAGCCAAGGAAGACCAGCGCAGAAGGCTTTGTGAAAGCTCTTAAAGACAAGCTGCTTTTCAATTAGGCGTAGACTCTTCCTATCTGTTGAAGAGCCTGCCAGTGCCACAGCACAACACAAAACCATCTGATTGGGTTTCTTTGTTCCTCAGTCATGTTTGACAGGCTGGAGAAAGGGAGCGGGCTGTCTCTACGCCTTCTTAACTCTGAAGCTTGTGACTTTTATCTGAAAAAATCCAAATGCTTTCCATCTTCCCCCGCCCCCCCAATGACCAGAGTTATCAAAAAGCTTGGGAAATATCCCCTGTCAATGCATGTGCTCTGCTCCCATTAAGGCTAACGAGAGTTGTGTTCATGGAAAAAAGGGGCAGCCTCTTTGTCTCTAAAGTATTGGCTTTCATAGCCAGTAGCTTAGCTCAAACTTGACCTACAATTTTAACTGGGTTTTGAGACTTTGCTTAGTGACTGGCTCCCCCTACAAAACCCAGCGAGCACAATATAACCGCATATCCTCCAGCACTATCAGTTTTTCAGGATCACCGGCCAAGGCACCAATCCCCCATCAATTTTGGTGGCTGTTCAGCGTAAAAATTGATAGCAAGCTCTGACATGAAAGGTATTAAACATCCTATACCATGGTTATTGTCAAAGGCAAAAATAAGACATTTTCCTTATTGTTTGAGGCCTGTCCAAACACTTTGTGCCAAGTGGTAGAACATTTTAGTGATAATACTGATATTTATTACTTGCATCATGCAAACAGTCAAGAGCCACGGTCATGGGCTGGATACTCAAACACAATCTCAGACCCAAAAAGCTTATGATCTCATCTGTACAAGTTACCCTAAAAGCAGGTGACATATCAAAGCACTGAGGAGGGGGAAGGAGATAAGCAATTCACTCGGCAATGGCAACGGGGCAGGACAACCGCCTCCGGGAAGGAGGGTGGCACGGGCACGATGGCCACCACTAGTGGGTGATGGGGTGGGCACCCCTCCGTCCCCGCTACATGGGGCAGGTGGGTGGATGCCCGCCCCAGGGTCTGCAGGGGAGCATTTTTTGGAGAGATCCAGCCAGTCAGGACATCTTCCTGCCCATCACTATAAGGAAGCAGGAGCGGAGGTGGAGTAAATACGGACAGAAGTTTCTGTTACTTACCCATCACGCCACAAGAGAAGAGGGTAGGTCCTTGACTCATCTTTGGAGTGTGCTGCAAACAACCAGAAAAACTATTCACTTCTCGCAGACTCGACCGGGGCACCAGAAACCACCCTGCCTCCAGCCTCGGCAAAACCGCGCGGCACCTGGCGGGGAGGAGAGCCTCGGGCGCCCGCGATGGTCCCGTTTCGGCAGGGACCGGAGGACAGACACAGTCATCTTCCCTCAGTGAAAACAAATTTAATTAAATGCTGCTGCAGAGAGTCGGTATCGAGGCCTGAGCTTGCAAATCATGGCTCCTGCACCTAGTACTTACCCACGGGAATAGCTGCAGCAAGGTCCCCAGCTCCGGGACCCAAAACACTGGAGAAACTAAACCGGGAGCTGCAATTCAGCGGTAATTCTGGATTGGGCAAGAAAGCAGCAGCAGTGGTATCTGAACCCCATCCAAGCCCATTAAGGCCTCCCGCCTAGGTACAAAGCGGCTATTTAGGTTTTTTTAAACGTATAGTGTGTTTCTAAGGCAAGGCACCCTCACCCCAGCGCTTCTAGGGAGTCCACATTCAGATTGTGCTGGTTTGCACTAAAAATAGGGAAAAACGCCACTATATGGGTACAAAATAATCCTGGATGCTTTTTACACTCTTTTTTTCCAAGAATTTTCCTCTTGACAGCATAAGAGACATCATCAGACTTCTAAAAATGGGCACGGACAGTTTTATATACAATAAATCAATATGTCATCTGCAGCTACATGCCATTTCAGCTATGTCTGCAAAAACACACTTTCATACTAATTGTTCTTTTACTATCCCCCAAAATATCCATATTCTGCTTCTGAAGTGTCTTTCCTGGCAACACCATCACATCTGACTGAGGCTTTCCATCATCCGAGGGAAGCACGAGCGTGACTTCTGCGTTCATCTGCGCTGTCATAGCTGCGCTTTACCTGGCATTAGGCCACCACATACACATCTCCTCTCCTGATCCATGTTTTACTCGTTGCCTGTTCACATAACAATAATAATAATTATGTACCAAATGCTGGCACCTGCCTGTACAGAGCAATCCAACAAAAGGATCCCACTTCATATACAGAATATTGTAAATATTGAATATAGAGGGATGCGGAGGCAGAAAACAACGATGGGGTGCAGATGTGGAGAAGGTAAATAAAGGTTGGTCACCTTCTTTGGAGCATGTGCTGCTTTTCTAGGTGAAGTCAGGCTATTTCTGTCAAGCCCCACCTTATGAAGTGGCAGGTAGAATTAATCAGGAGACAGCGAGGACAGGCAGCCGTCTCCAAAGAGTGGCCAAAGTGGAGCGGCGATGGAAGCGGGACAAGCCCCAGAGAAGGCAGCGGTTGTGCCAGTGCCCATCTCTGTGCCAGCCCCAGAGACCAGTTGCTGCCTGCAAACGCGGGACGGGGAGGAACACCTTTAGATAACACGTCTCACATTGGGTATAATTACCGTTTTGTAAGAGTTTCGTCTTAACACCAGGCTGGGAACCGAACCAAACGAGCCCATCGGGCATTGGTAGGTGATACTGTCCTGCTGCTTGGACATTTATTTCCTTTAGGTTTTGCTTTTTGGCCTTTCCCATAAAGTCAATGGAAAAACTTTTGCTTTCCTTGGTGGATCAGATGTCTTGTGAACATCTGCCCCAATTTAACAGCCTGGACAACCTGGCCATTCAACTTTTGTAACCAGGACTATCATTGCACTATTGACCCAGCCCCAGCGCTGCGGGAGGCACTCGGCAAACACGCGAGGGCAAAGTTTCGCGTTACAGCTCCTCACCTCCACCGCCTGCCATCGGACAGCCCAGGTGCCTATCCCTTCCCACAGTAGTAGAAGAAAGTACTTCTCATCCACCTCTCTGCAGCAAGTCCCCCTCCACCTGCCCCACACACCTCCCAGGGCACAGCCGGCGTCAGATGCTCAGGCTCCCCCCTCGCCACCCCGAGCAGCAGCCGCGGGAGATGCTGCCTTCCCAGCAGGAGCCGACACTAAAGCAAAGATATTTTTCTAATCTATCAATACCCTTCCTTCCCAAATTTGACCCTTTTAAGGCAGGATTTAACGCTGCCTCTGGCTTGCTCGCCTTTTCCTCCGCCGTGCACTGCCAGGGCAGACTGCCTTTGCCCCAGCACGCTGTGCTATCTGCCCGGGAAGCCCAGCCGGACAGTTCGCCATCCTCAGCAAACTTAGGCATTTATATTTCTTTTATGCTCAAAATACCCATTTATGGCTAATCCTGCCAGATGCTTCCTGTTGTGTTCCTGCAAGCCCTTATCTGAGGCTCTCAGCGCACCCTGCGAGGAATAGCCTTTCGGTCTAATTTCTTCTTGGACTATGACCATCCATCCTGGAGGAGAGAGGAGCAAACGTCCACGACCAGCCTTGCTCTGGGCTTTCTCAGCCAGCTCTCCATCATCCCGCACCTCCTCCTTCCTGCCCCCGCTCCCCACCCTCGCTTGCTCTGACGCTGCCCTCTGACAACGCGTTGCCCCCCATTTCCCAGTACTGTAGGTATGCTCAGCCCCACAGCCTCGCTCGCCCCTTGCATCATCATTTAGGCTGTTTGCTGCCCCTAATTTGCTTTTTTTTGTTGCCTGCTCATTCGGCGTGGTTGGATTTGCATCCCTCCAGGCTGCCAGTGAGACTATTAAGTACCACAGCACTGCCCTTCGCCATCTCCCACTTAATCCTTGCTCATCCTCCTATTAATGATGAGCATCTGTTCGCTGTTGGTGAAGCAACTTCTCACCTGTGTTATTCACGGCGTTGATTGTATTTTTTCCTACTGTTTATTCCATTGCACGCTTACTGAAATTCACATGTGCAAAAGCCACAGCACTCCATAATTTGCTAATCACCTGCTCCTTGGATATTAATGCAACTCGGTAGAAATCAGTGCTATAAACCATCTAAAGATCTGGCCCTGCAGCACAAAAAAGCCTTATTATAAAGCTACATCAAAGCTCTCGGCAGCAAAATAGTTTTGAACGAAGATTTCACAAAGCTTACCAGCTCAGTCCTGCATGTTACAGAGTCAGCACCGTTTTTTTCCCGAGTTTTGGTTAAGATCATCACCATGGTAATGCAGTCCTGCCTCGGAGTCCATCAGGGTCCAGGCGAAGGGCGCCGGCAGCCATGCTCTGGCGAAGCTCCTCTTTCAGTGCATGTTCCCTCGGGAAAGGCTTGGCCCCGCCGGCTCCCACCGGCTCCTCGGGGGATGCACAGCAACAGCCTCTGAGGACGGAAAACTCCCTGTACGCACAGAGAGAGAGAGAAACAGCTTTAAGGGACTTGCCTGGGGAGGTGGCGGGATGAGGGTGGACGTGCTGGGCAAGGGGCGAGCGCTGCCTGAAAAACACCCCGACGGCAGTTACTCCAGGGGAGTATTTATTTTAGACTCTTAAATATTGCTGGTGTTCCTCTGCACTCCATCAGTGCAGACGTGTTTCGTGGGCCGGGCACTCGCACAAGCTGTTGGAAGCACGTAAGGTACACAAGGTGATCCAAAGGGACAGAAGTATTTATTTCAGGCAAATGAATAAATAAATAACTTTTCTCTGAATTCTCCCTTTGAAAAAGGGAACTCATACCCCCTGTATCAAAGATACCGAGGCTTTGACGGAAGGGCTTGTTAAAGCCCCAGGGTTGATCTTACAGAAGCTCTTGCCCCCAGACCAACTGGCAGGAGATGTCCAGCAGAAAAAGCCCCTCCAGCACCATCAAGGCTGTGAAACCCCCTGGGTGCCCCTATCCCACCCCAGCTACTCCCTGATTCCCAACCCATGAAGAGCCCTTTGGGGAAAAAACAAGGCAAAGAGTTGCCTGCAAGGAAGAGGAAAGCTCCCTGCCCTGAAATCCTAAGGGCCACACCATGCCTTTTGATCCTTACCTATTTCTTAGGTAGTTTTAGGTAGGAAAAGCTAACGGTTGCACAATGAGGAGCGCACATCAAAAAACAAGCTGCCGACCAGGCTCGTACAGCACCGCACAGACCTGACCACGAGCAGCTGCCCAGCTCTGCCTCACCCCCTGGCACCCTCTCTGATAAACTTACTCCCATGTAAAAGCAAACAGATTGCAATTCCAATCTGATTATTGAAATCAGCGTTTTCCTCAAATCGATCCTCTAATCCTGTTTCGCTATTTTGTTGCCTTGCAGTTAATGCAAACAAACAAAACTACCATTTTGCATGATCCAAAGAGCGTAAAACACTGATCTTGTAACATGCAGTCAAAACCCAACTGCAGTATTTAAGGACAATATTTGAGAATATGCCGCTAAGTATTAAACCTCATCACGAACTGATACGGCTTCTCTTCCCAGCTCGTAAATCATCTCTTCCGTGTTTACTTGGATTAGAGCTTGCGGTGGTGTTACAAGTAGCTCATTTGAAGGCCAGATGGCTGGCAAAGAAAAATCACCTTCTATTATTTTTTGAGGCCAAAGTTCATCCAGAGTGCAAAGCCAGGATTGAGAATCAATACATTTTCCAAAGATTTACTGTTCCCAAGGGCACACGGTACAGTCTTCAGCTTCTTACGGGACATTGGTGGGCTTATAACATACAATTTACTGGGCATCCCAATGACCAAATGGAAACCGTCAAATAGAAAAGCAAAGCATTTCAGACCATCAAAATGACACGATTTGCTGAGTCCAGATCACATATTTGCACTATGGATAGCCTGGGTTCATGTGAGGATAGCGCAACGTAAGGGAGGGTGGGGTGGCTGGAGGACCAGTTGACTAACACAGCAACGTGCCCCCGTCACCGCAGGGCTGCAAACCCCCCGGTGATCCTGAAGGCAGCTCAGGCACCTCTGTTACAGCACACGGACCCCCAAGGTGATGCTCAGGAGGCTCCCCGAGCCCTGCACTGGTGAGGACCAAATAACATGGAAACAGTGATACAGGGGAAAATAAGCAACACTGGCGATGTGCTCGCTGCCGAAGCCTCCAGTGTTTCATAGCACCAGTACGGGGCCCCAGCAGCACGCATGCGGCACCGCTGGCAGCTGCACAGCACCCCATCCTTGCTAGCTCACCTCCTTTTCCTTCTTGTGAGTGCTCTCCCTGCAATTTTAGCCCCACCAGCTACTGTGGTTGAGCCGCAGACCAGGGACAGGGAGCAGGACAGCGGCTGCCCTCGACGACGTCCGAGCCGGATCTGCCACAACAAGGCTCCTATTCCCCACGGAAGAATCCCCTCCTGCCAAACTTGTAGTGCTAGCAGCCTCCCAGAGACCAGCACGCACACAGCAGCCCAGCGACCGAGAGGCACTTAGACCCCAGCGCATGCCTCTGAACCAGCAGAGCTAAGCCAGGTTTAAAGGTATAAAGCCCCCCCCAAGGATAAGGAGCTGGAGGCTCTTTGGGAGGCTCCAGCTTTCCCTCAGCACTGGGGAAACCCCTGGAGCAGAGCTGGCAGTGCCCTTGTGCTCCTCTGTGCCATACCATAGATGGCTAAAGCACGGGACGGGGACTGAAAACACCCGAGGTTTATATTTTTATCTGCCACAGTCTCGGTTGTGCCTGATTCTGACGCAGAGATAGCGATGCTTGCCATGGGGTTGGACTCCGGTGCCATCACCGGCGCAGCAGCAGCATGGGAAGCAAAGATCAAACAAGCGTTCAGAGCAGCATGAAAGCAGTTAAGCACGGCTCCTCGTTAAAGAGGGTATGATTTCTTCACGAATAATTATCTTTCCCTAAGGTAATGATTAATGTTGCTGCAGCAGACTCCTATACACACCCAGGCGTGCGGCAGCCAGCAGGCAGGAACAGCGGCAAGTACAGGCAGACGCTCCCTGCCTGAGCCGGACAGGCGGCAGCGCGCACCACCTCGCACCTCCCCTCTCCCTGCTCCACTGCATCTCCTGCAATTAACACAACCCTAACGACAACACAGCAAACCGCTGGCCACGCTGCAAGCCGGCAGCTAACCTCGCCCGACGTCGGGTCTGAGACGCGCTTTCGGGTCTGGGCTCTTTTGTTTTAGCTACCGCTTGGTTGGGTTTTGAAATCATCCTCACCAAGCAATTGCAATAAAAAGGAAAACTTTCCAGTGAAATGTGATCTTTGGCTCCCCATCCTGCTTCACCGGGCTCCTGACGCACGGCGTGACCCAGCGCGGTCCTGCCCCGTCATGTCCTCTCAATGCAAACAAGTGCTGTGGGACAGAAACACTTCTGCAGATCCGAGATGTTCTCCCTATTGACTCTGAGGAGGAAACGACTGTGTATTTATAGACTGGAGGCTTTCACACACACGCTAATAAAAAGATAATCTTCGGGGACCATTAATTATTTTAAGACATGTATTTCCTCGTTTGCAATCAGATAAAGGAACTATCTTCATCCCTCCGTCAAGGTTAAGTTTAGACTTGGGCCATGGCCACTGGGATCGATGTGATCTCCTGAGCTGCATGGAGCACCCATGAGCAGCACTAGCACGTGGAAACCCCCAAATTTTAGCAAACCGTGCTTTTTCCGTGGGTATTGCTTCAAAATACAGACCAAGCGGAAGCCTCTGTGATCTTCGCAGTTGCAGAGGTGGAAAGAGGCTTCTCTTAGAGCTGCTTTCTGGACAGTATCACAGCAACTGAGTGTTGGGCTTGCAAAAAAATTACACTGCAAAGAGAGTAAGTCCGATGATCCAACTTTCACCCACAGGCTTGAAAGGTAACGCTTGTGAACAGATGAGCTCCTTACAAGGTACCAGCAAGGAATACAGCCCTAGAGCTGCTCACCATGGGCAAACAGCCCTTCCCCGCAGGGAGGTCCCACTCCCCGCACCACGACTGGTGCTACCGCAGCGGACTCCAAGCACCGTGCAGCTGCCAAGTCACAGCCGTACCCCGGTCACCTGCTACACTGAAATGTATGGAAAAGACCTTGGGATTTAGCAAACTGTCTGTCGGATGCTCTGCCACAGCTAAAGGGAACCTGAACAGTAACCAATATCGCATACCCTTACAGCAGTACTCCTCACGAAGACGACTGAGGACCGGCATCACACAGATTTCCACTTGCTGTGGGACCACCACCCTCTGTACAGAAAACATTCAACCCCTGTCCAGCTCAAATAATCCATCTCCAGACACACACACTGACATAAAACCTATTTACAGGCAGAAAGGGCACACAGGAACGAGGAGCCGGAGCCGTATTTTGCACACTGATACACCTTGCAAGCAGCGCAGCGGGATCGTGGAATATAAATCACCCGTCCCCGCTGAATTTTTAATGCTGCTCAAAGCCTTCAGTGAAAAAGCCATGACCCAAGCAGGACCCCGCTTCCTACCCCATGCCCCAGCACTGTCCCCTGTGCTCTGCCTGAAGAAACACTCAGGCACACTTTTGCTGCACAGAAAGTTTTCTTACATACCTGCAAGAGGAAAAAGGAAGCATTCCTGACCTTTACTTTCTGAATGAAACCAACAGCTGCCCATCCCTCTCCGGGCAGGGGATTTCCAGCCGCTTCCAAATCCCTCTCAAACTCTGTGAAAGAGGAGGAAGGACAAACACCCAATCCCAGCCTTCATCCTCGGCATAGCTGCGGACTTGGCTCCATCGCCACCAGCAGCGTCATTCCAAAACACCACAGTGCAACCCAGAGCATGCTTTGGCTCAGCAAAAAATACTCCCATCGCCACCCGGCGAACTCTGGCTGTGTGGCTCCAGAGAGCCAATGCTGATGCTACACAAAGGCACGAGGTGCTTTGGGAAGCAAGGCTGGAGCAAGCCAAATCTCCCAGCTCAGCACATCTTCTGGCAGCCGCTGCCCCGAGGTTTATCCCAGGGCAGGAGGGTTCAGTAACACCGGTTCAGAAGTTGCAAACGCCACCAAAGGAGCAATGAATACGAGCAAGGACAGAGGCAGCAGTTTGATGTAAACGGCTCTCCAACAAGAAAAGCAGTAAATGCAGCTTGATGGTGGAAAACGCCCACCTCGCCTCCTCTGGGCAGAAAACAACGGGCTAAGCAAACAGCCGCCCCGATCATGGAGTTTACTTAACACGGTTTAGACCCACATATTTGAAGAACCAAACCAAACCCCTCCAGGCCAAACTGAGCACGTTTGTAAGGCTTAACCACCCTCCCCCTCTCACCAACTAAACAGAAATTCCCCTCCTGCTATGCAGATCCTGATATCTCCATGCAGACAGAGTGCTACGGAGCCCGGGGTGCGAGCACACCGCGGCCGGCCAACCCCTCTCCAAACGCTACAGGTGACTGACAAGGAATGTTGGGGAAATAGTCAAAACTGGTTACTGCAATTGAAAATTGTGGGATTTACAGCCTTCTACAGAGCATCGTGTTGCAATTTTTATCCAAACTAAAAATCATGCCCCCTTCCCCATCCTTCCACTTCTTAGGAGGCATTCAGGGCTACATTGAGTCTCCTCGTTACACGGCCTGTCTCACCATCAGTGCTTTAGAGAACACCAAGAGGTACATCTTCAATTTGTTGATTTATTGCATTACGAATTTGGGAAAATCCTTGAAGCCTATCATTTGCATGTAGCTAAATGTGGGCTCGTTTCCTCACTCAAGCAATAATTTGCCTTCTGCACTCCTTTCTTGGGCAGTCTTGCTCAGCACCTCACTCTTCCACGTCATTAGCGAATATTCATTTTATTTAGGGGGTAAAAACCTCCAATAAATGTGAAAGATGCCATTCAGGGCCTGAGGAGGAGTCTTTACCCTCTGAAAATGCCCCATGGATGAGTCCCGAGTAAACAGGATCATGAGTCAGCACACATGACTTCAATGGACAAAATTTCCATGGACGCAGCCATGGCAGGATCATCCCCTGGGACCCCATCAAGAGGAAAGAGCTGCCCCAGGCTGCCCAGCCTTCGGAGGAAAAAAGCTGCAGCACTGCCCCGTCTCGCCCTGAGCTTGCAGCCACCTCCTCCTGGTCCACAGGGTCTTCCCCAACTCCTGGAAGGGCAGGCACAGTCCTGCTAAGAGGCTGGAGAAGGGCTCCGGTGCAGGGGCTGCGCGTCCTGCACAGCGTTCCCCTCCTGCCTGGCAAGGACTCAAGCTCGCCACGTGCTCCAGGTACTCAGAAATTACCAGCCAAAGAAAAGGAAGAAAGAAATGTCCTCCTCTGCCTGCTGCTTGCAGCTAGACTAGTCTTTTCCAGGGTTAACAAGATAAAGACACACTTTCAGCATTAATTAACAAATAGAAGACTTGCATACACTTAACATTTTTAACAGCTGGCGCAGCAGAGGGGAAAGCAGTAACAGGTTGTGTTTAAGATGAGTGTCGCTCCATAGGTCTGCACGGCTTCGAGAACCGCATCACCTTGTTGCTTAAAACTAACAGCTTCACATAGGAAGGGAGGCTCTCACCGACACAGCCCCATGCTCGCCCGTGCTGCAGAGCTGCCAGCACGGGACAGCCCAGACAGAGCCGACCTCTACCGCCACGCTAACAAAATCCACAGCCAGAAGGAGCCCAAGGTTTACCATGACAGCGCCCATCTCAAGGGGCCGTGTTAGTAACAGAAAATATGATGTGCAGCCACCGCAGATGACCACGTGCAACCTGGCTTACGGAGGTCTGAGGTTAACCCTCGCTACCAGGAACAACGGATGTAGCGGGGTCCTGCCCACAACCATAAATTAATTACTAAGCAAATAAAAAACCTATTATTTTAATCCGATCCCTTGCTCCAAGCACCTGGGTATCGCCTCAACCCGACGCCAAAGTCATGTAAGGCAGTGGGTCCCCAGCACCCTGAGCCCCAAACCACACGTCCAAACACCCCCAGCCTCTAGGGAGAGCCTGAAGTCCAAGCTCACACCCAGATCTACATGCTTGGCTTGGATGTTGTCTGCAGGCGAGCTCTCACCGAAAAGAAGTAAGAGCAATTAAGGAAAATTACACACCATCTAGTTGAGTAAAACACATCAGGTTTATTGCCCCCGTGCTCTTAGGGAATAGGAGTGGCAGGGGAAAGACTCCCTTACACACGAGCAGTGGAAAGGGACTGAAAGGACAGGGTAGGGGCAGAGGTGCTTTGTCTCAACATCTTAGCTCGAAGAAAATGGTGCTGGCAGTGACTTTGCCTTTTCCTCCCTGGCAACTGAAAAGGAAAAGAAGAGAGCAAAATTAGTCATTGCAAAACAGCAACCGGCAAGCGAGAGGTGCAAACAAGGAGACTGCTGGTCTCCAGCGGAGAAGTGCCAATTAGACATGCAAAGTGACTACACAGGACCCAGCTGGCTGCACAAAAACTCATGCACAGTAGTTAAAGAGAGGAGCATACCCATTCAGAGCACTAACATGGGGTCTTCGATATCTCTCGATTGCACATTCAGCCTACAGAAATTTTTCGTGGAGGACCGGCATCAGACCTTCAAGGGGATCACTCCTTAGCTGGCCACGTGCATAGGTTAACAAGCTGCTCCAGTTTGAGGGTGCATCCCCAGCACATAGCTCTGCCATGGAGCAACGCCAGGACCAGCTTAGCCCAGACCTGCTGCGGCAGAGCTCAGCCCCACGAGCCCAGCGTCCTCCTCCCCTAGAAGGACCGGTCCCAGGGGAGCCCCACACGAACGCAGCCCTCCCAGCAGCCACGCTGGCTTGGGGATAGACACTGCCAATATTTCTGCACGGCGCCGATATTTAGACATCCTACAGCACAGTCTTAGTGTGAAAAACACCTGTAGAAACGGCACGTCCTCTTTGAGCAAACCTGTAACCATTGCCTAATCATCATTAGGGGACTGCTGCTAATTTTGAGTAATATTTCCAAGAAATATTGGAAATACTGGACCAAGGGCTGTCTCTGGAGAAGAGCCGCTGAAGCGGCAGCAGCAGTCCAGCCTGCTGGTCCAACGAACCATCTCACCTTTCTACTTTTTTTTTTTCTTCCCCAATTGTGAGATTCATTACAAGAATTTGCAATGGTCTGTGGGACACTGTGAGTGTTGGCCACGCTCCCAAAAGCTGAGGAATTGCTGAATTGAGAATTGCTTTGGCTGCTTAACCTCAACAACTAGGGATGCTGAACAAGCCAGCAGAGTCCAGGTTTACTTTTAATTACTGCTTGGAGTGTGCTGCTCTGGTAAACAGACACAAAAAACAATTCTTGTTTCTTCCTTATAGTCTTTTCCCATATACAACCCGAAATGTCTGAGATGGAGACAGTAAACACAGCCCCACCGTGCCGTTTTTACAGACTCACTTCTCAAGCATAAACAATTTCAAATAACACATAAACCCATCTTAATACCTACCTCTATAACACGACGTCCACCTACTTACAGCCAGATAATAACACCCCGAGGGTTAGGGGGGCTTCTTGGCCAGCCCGGGACTCTTTGCTCCAGAGCTCTTGGGGTCTCTGTGAGAAGCACGTCTTGCAGCTGCAAAACGGGCTCAGTGCTGCAACGCTGAGCATAATGCTTTCAATTCATCGGTGACCACCAAAAAAACCACCACATGGACCAAGCACACTACCTCGTAGTGTAGCTGAGGAAAGCTTGCCAAGCACCAGAACACCATCATCGCTCTCAGAACAGATTTGGATACTGCTTGCAAGTCAGATTTCTCCCTTTTTCGAGGCTGAGCTGGAGATTTGGTAGAGGCTGACAGTCCCTAAAGAAATATCTGAATTTAAAGCAGGGAAATACTGGATGTATGCATCGATTGCCAGACTCCACATCATCTCCTACCAGTTCCCCTTTATGGATAAATACCCTAAGATTGCAGAACCCTCACGTGACGCCCAGCAAAATGATCACTTAGGACCTTCCAAAAATTGAAATTATCTACCTGAACTAGGCAGGCAACATCTCAAGAGTTTCAAATGCTTTCAGCGGACGGTCTCTGAGCCCACACAGGGTACTACACGTGCCCGCCATCACCTACAAACCCTATGAGACCACTGTCTGCATCAGACCAAAGTACTTCTGCTCTTGGGCAATCTCCGGGGTTTCATTCCTCAGCTGAGAAATAGCTTTCAAAGAACTCCTCGGCTCCTGAAAGACGAACCTAGAGCCTTTATTAATCCTCCTAGCAACTGAAAGGCACATTTCCCTGCTGTTTGTCCATTCGTTGCCATCAACATTGGCAAGAGGAAGGTACGGCAGCGGCGTGGCCGCAGAAGGAGGGAAGGAGTCCTCCGGGGCTGGGAAACCTTTGCCCACGCCGCCACCTCCGTCTCTCCGGCACGCCGAGAATAAATTTCTGAGCCCTGCATCTTACATAAATCTCTTTAACAAACGAGGAGCCAAACATCTGTGAGTTGTCTGAATTAGCGTGAATTTGGCAGACTGAACAGCAAACTTGTATCACCCCGCAGCCTTCAAATTTCTTGTTTTCCTCGGGTTCACTAAATACATAACAATCTGTTACCAGAAGACGGTTCCTATGCACATGGGCTGCCAAGGAGCCGGTTTTGATAGCTCTGGTGGAGACGGAGGAATGCGTGGGGAGGAGAGGGGGCTCTTCCTAATTCAGCTGGGCAAGGAGACGACAGGTTGCAACCACCCTGCCTCCTCCAGCAACCACCCGCTGCACGGCAAGCCTATTTCCAACACACAACCCTGGTGCAGCCAAAGCTGGAGGTGGTTTTGGGAAGCTTTGAGGGGAACAGAGCTTAAGAGTGTGGGACAAGCAGGCGGAGATGCCTTCAAAAGCCAAGGATGTCCTGCAGCATCATCCCAGCTGGGGGAGATGATCACACCGCATCCAGATGGAGAAACCAGGCTCTGCGAGGGTTATTTGTACCTGCGAGCAGAGCCCTGGGCACAAGGCGTCCCCGAGAGTTGGGGAAATCGGAGGTTTCCCACTGCTGCTGGGCAAGCCTAGCAGCATGGAGCCCAGGCAGGCAGCAAAGGCTTCGGCAACGCCAAGCCACAGGCAGAATGGTCTGATGTTGCGATGGGGAATAGTACTGGAGGCTTCACCTTCCCTCAAAGGAAGTCTTTTGCTATGAGGAAAAAGTCAAAGCAAACACCCACTCACCTGTTTACCCATTTAAATCAAAGCCAAAGCAGCACCAAAATGCACCCGACAGCATTTCCACAGAGTCATTCATTGAGAGTTTGGACTTGGGTTTCAGCCGGTGTTTTTAATATTGCAGGGGGACGCTTGCGAGGCTGGAATAATACAGAATCTGTTGCTATAACACACTCTCAGCTCCTGCGAGGTGTCAGCAGCACGTAGAACCCAAACCTCCTGCGGGTTTGGCTCCCTCGGGGGCTCCCCGAGGGCTGGGCAGCGAAATGTTTGCCTTCGAGCCGCTCCGGACCTGGGGTACTGCTCCAGCAAGCTGGCTCTCGCTGCCCCAAAGCGACGCACCCCACCAGGCGATCATCCAGCCGGAGAAGTAATGACCGCAGAGGACAATTTTCCCAGCATTGGGATGCTTCATCCCCTGGAGGTGCCTAGTTCCCACGCAGCTGGAGCGGGGCAGGATGAGCCCCACTATAGCTTGGCACCCATAAAAGCCCGGATTTTGCAGCCCGTCTCGCAGACGAGAAAAAAAAAAAGAAGGAAAAAAAAAAAGTAAGTGGAAATGAAAACAGTCCCTGCTTTTATTTGGGCTGGCAGAAACACCATCCTGCCCAGCCTTCCTCGAGCTCATTTATGACAGTGTGAACATGCAGTAAAGGGGAAAAAAAAGAAAGGAAAAAAACAAAGAATATGCATTTTCCACTCCAAGAGTCTCCATCTCTGGATACTCTCCATACACCCCACTTCTTCCCACCCCACAGGTGAAAATCAGGAAGAGAAACAGATTCCTCTGTGCCGTGGAAATGGGAAGCCCAAGGATAGAGGGGTTGGCCCCAGCACCAGCGTGGTGTGAACCACGATGTCACCTCCCAAAACGGCATCCCGAGGAGAACTGACCTAAATGCTGCATCCCATCCCAGCTCCAAAGCTGCCAGCAGGCTATCGGGAAGGGAATCGCGCCAGGGATTTTGTCAGTGCACAAACATGAATGATTGCCCAGTACAAACAGGGCAGCAAAACCACCCACTTTCATCGCATGCAAAAATACTTATCAGCTTGCTACACTAACGAGCGAAGGAATTAATGAATCCTAGAATTTGTAAATCATTATGAAGTCCCTAAAATAATGACACCACCTTAATATGCATGACACTGCAAGTTAAACATCAGGATCTGTTAGAAAACAACATACAGGGGTTTTTATAGACATTAAGGACAACAAGAAGTCCCACTGACAACATCGCTCTGCAGCCAGAGAGAACGGCAGGAACATCAGTCATGACGCAGAAAAGGAAGAAATGGTCAATATACGCTTTAACGCCGTCCTAAGGAGAAAGTAAAACAATACGGTCACGTTTGTCAAGAGTAACCTGGGATGATATTAAACAGCAGGCACTAAATATAGATCTTTCTTAAACAACAGCTCCAAATAATTTACACCTTTGACTTTTATAAGATTGTGCCAAAAAGTCTTCTGAACCATCACCGCCGACGCTCCCAGAGGACAGGCACAAGCCAGCGCAGCAAACGTGATGGCCCCAACAAAACGAGCCCTGCAAGGCTCCGGTTTCAGTCCAAGGATGGAGAGTCAGGGAGCACCGTTAACAACAGCGAGAAAAGAGCTCTCATCTCACTTGATGTCTTTGTGCCGGTAAAACGGAGCGCTGGTAAAACAGGCTTCATTAAAGCGCACAGAAATGGATGACAGCTATGGATAACTATTTAACTGACGCATCTCAAACAGACCTGCAAATAAACTGGCAATACTGGCTTCAACAGAAACTAGACTTTCACCTTATGCCATGTAATATTTCTGGCACTAATTGGGAAGGAAACAGGAAAATCGGCGCTGTGTAAGTGACTCAAGACTGGCAGAGCACTAAATATGGAGAAGAACAACTTCACAATACAGAACAGAGAAGCAACCAGCACGGTTTTTAATTGAGATGTTAAGATATGCCTTAAAAAAATAAATTGCTTAAAAGACACTCACCTCAAAGGCAGGGGCACGTCCCCAGGGTCCTGCACTGCGCGGCGGATTACCAAAGCATGTGGGAGATACGACTGCGGGCTGGATAAACCGGGGATCTCCAGGAGAAGAGACGGTATTGCCTCTGTGCTGGGCACTCCACAACCACTACGGGGATCTGGAGCCTTCTGCCACGTCTGATTAAGGTCTGGAGAACACCTCAGGAGTAACTGAGGGACTTGAAGACACGGGTACAGGGCGAGACTGGGGGAATGTGGAGTGGTAACTGCTCAGGAACGAGCTGGTCGCCTTCAGAGAGGGAAGGAGATGCCAAGCAGGTCCTTCAGAGGGAGCAGACCGGCGGTATAACACCACCCAGCACTGCGGGAAGTCAAAACTATGCAGGTTCAGAGTAAGGGCAAAGTGCAAGTTTTTCCTGAACAGCATGGACAATAACCATTGCAATAAATTAACAGCATAATAAGTGACTGCAGTGGGTTCTCAATCCTCACTACGTTTTTATCTCTGCACTGGATGGCTTTCCTAAAAGACGTGCTCCCGCAAGAAATAATTCAGAAAATGACTGGCACTGGTGATACACAGAGCAGTCTCCAGGAGCGTGGCTCTCCTGGCTCGCCACCCTACGCCTCAAGCGAGCTGCTGCACCCCTGTGCCCAGCAGCCCCCACGTCCCAGCACAGTCCCCAGGATGGCTTGTGCAAGGACCAGGAGGGAGGGCTGACAAACCAGCCCCTCCACAGGCTGGCCAGGCTCTTGTTTCAGCTCTAACACGGCTCTTTCTTAACCTGCCACCTTCACGGTGTATCGCGGGGGTACACAAGAGACAGGCACAGGGAGGGCATCAACAGCGCGATCCATCACGCTGGAGAGTTAGATTTTTTAAAATGAAGTTTAAAATACTTAACAATTCACCCGAAACCTCCATGGGAAATGTAATCTTCTACCAATAACATAAACCATGCGCAACCAAAAATGTGGGTGGTAGTTTCTAAATGAAGCTATCGGTAACTGTAAATCTTCATTAACCACAATGCTTTTGCTCCGAGAAGTACCATCCATTGCACTGTATTGCAATTATAACTCAACTGATAGTCCAATAAAGAGATAATCTTTTTCTGAATTAACAGAGAGGCTACAAAACCAAATGTGGATATTTGTAATGCTTTCTGTATCTTCATAATTGTAGCAGATCTTCAGCTTTGGCACACAATTGTAGCTTTTGGCATCTATTTAATGGTATTAAAACTTGTCCTTTCAAAAATATGATACAATATTCATTTGTAACAGCTGGGACAAAAAAAGCATGCGATAACGGGGTTAATTATATATATACTTGAAGTAATTTTATAGCATCAACAACTATTACCCAGCACACCAGGAGGCTATTTTCAGTAACATTAAGGTAAGCACACAAATACAAAGCTCCCACTTATTGTGACTTTCCCATATCACTTGAAACGAGAAATTGCTACTGCCACCTGGCCTAACTACGCTGCTAGGCTGTCCTAACCAGAGACAAGTCTAGTTGTCTTCATCAACGCCGTTTTCCTTCCCTAACATCTCCCAGCAGTGCAGAATAGCGATGACGGTGGTTGTACAACTAGGGCAACTGAGGCAGAGGAGCACGAAGGCTTGTCCTGGGTCACTGCGAGAGTCCTCATGGGGAAAAGGACAAAAAAAGAAATTTCTTAAATGCAAGAAATTGCATAACGTGCTTTAACTCGTCCCTGAGGAGACCCTGGATTTAGGAGCAGGGTGAGGGGCGCGTCTCTTAACCTCCCCAGTCCAGACTGACCGCTGAGACCAAAGCAAGCTGCTGGTGCACCTTGACAGCAGCATCGTTCTGCACTACCACCCCCAAGCCCCGCTTCATCTCTGCCATCTAAATGATTTTTGGTCCTTCCTTTCGAGGGCTGATTTGGAGCAGAGAGAGGGCGAGCAGGTTTTCCAGCTGCCAGATCAAAGTTTTCCAGAGTTCATTTTTTACAAACCCTAGGAGATGTAACGATATATAAGCACAAAACGGCCACAAAGTAAAACTCTTCTTTCAGTATGGTCCCATACCTACCGCACAGCGCAAGCCCTGAACTTTGGCTGCTGAAAGCAAAAGCTATGGCCAGAATCCACGAATACAGGGAATGATATAGCCCAAGGGATGCTTCAAATGGACTACAGAGGAGTCACACCAACGGTGCTGCTACATTTAATCCTCTAAAAGCAAAAACCATGACCAAGTCTCCCTTGGGCACTTTTTTTAGCGGGGAGGTACAGAAACTCAATGCACCAGAACAGATTTTTTTGCACTCACTCAACCAGTTCTTAAAATATTACTCAAATACAGCGATTACAGAGCCAAACTCACCTGGGTACCCCTCACCTGCCTGTGCAGGGACCCACAGGCTGCGGTGCCAGGAGCACCCATGCTTCGCGCAGGCTTCAGTGCTCCTCCAGGTCAGTCTAACGCAGTTTCCTCCTTCCGTGCATTTCTAACATATCTTCTTCTAACTTCCAAACTTCTTACGTATCAAACCTTATTTATCTTACATAGCATATGTTAGATGCGTAAGATGCAGTATCTTACATATCTAACATACCAAATGTCATAGGCTTTATAACTCATGGATCAACCACCTGAAGCCAGGAGAAATTCTGGCTGTAAATTAATTGCCTAATGACTCTTTTTAATTTTCAATACCTACTTCACCTGTTGATGACTAAAGGCTCACGCATCCACAGCTTGTACTATCGGAGCTCGCACCAGCTTGGCGGGGCTTCAGAAATAATCTGTTGCCTGGGAATTTTTGTCTCTCTAAAGGCAGCCAACTCGTAAAAGTTTGGAAAAACAAAACAGCCCGAGGATCTGCTCTCTGGTTCACTGTACCAGAGCCACGTTCTGCATTGCTGCTCTAAGCAAATAGCTGGGTCGTGGGCAGCCAGGCTGTGACTGTGGACACGTAGCGTGACCTTGGAAAAGTCCTTTTTCATAATTATAACATGGCCACTGCTCATAGGGATACTTGAGCGCAGAACCAGAGCTCCAGGGCTCAGGTCTGCCACTGCCCCGACCGCTTTTGAGGAATTTATGGAAGGTCTCATGTCTAAAGAGAGCGGCGGCACTTGTGCCGTGGTCAGCAGGGAGCGGGCTCGGACAGGGAGGACTCCTTGGGGCCGGGAGCAGCCCGTCAGGCTTAATGACCCAGCAGGCTCGCAGGCACAGATGAGTAGCATGGTGGAAAATTCCCTTCTCTTCACCCGATTAGTTTATATTTAGCTCTCCGGGGAGCAGACGCAGTGGAGGAGCTGTTGTTTTGGTGATATTTTTGCACGGCCCCACGGGGACCCCTGCAACGCGAACCACGGCGTGCCAGGGGAGGTTGCCAAGAAATGGCTATCACCACCTCTCTCCACCACATCAGACCAGGCACGTGAGAACGCCGATAGTCACAGCCCTCTGCTACCCGTTAGACCTCCTTTTTTTTTTTCATTCTGTTTCCCCGAGTCAGCAGGCTTGCTTCCTCTTCCTCCTCCTCCCCGTTTTGGGAGAAAAAGGAGCAACAACAACCAAAAAAAAAAAAGTCAGCCAGGAAGAAAGCTTGCTTGAGGAGCTGCAGAGGAACAACCTCCCTGGCTCGTCTGCTGGCCTGGTCCCCCACGGCCACGGGAATAAAACGTGGGCTTATCTTCCTGGAGGTATTTTCACCTATTTCAACCCTAGTTTTGGTGAGGGCAGACCTGATGCAAAGGCTCTGCTTCCCCTCTCCCTCCCCTGGGACATGGGAAGGAGACCCGACCCCTCCAGGCTGAGCTCTCCAAAGAGCTATGAGCATCTCTGGCACCTTGCCCTGCCCCAGCCCGTTGGTCCAAAGTCTGCTCTGCCACAGCTTAATGTTCATGAGAACTACTTCCCAGCAAGATCATTCTACAAACCATGTGATAGGGGAGGGGGAAGGGAACAAAACCAAAATCAGCCCTTTTGACCTGGGGTGTCCTCTTTTCTCCCTGAGATTTTACAAGGAAAGCACAAACTACCTCCATCCCGGTGAAGATCAAGAAAAGAAACTCTATACAACATTACAAGAACGAAAGAAAAAGGAAGAACAGCCTCAAACCACACCGCTGTCATTCGAGAAATCAGAAGTCAACCAGTAATAATAAAACAGACAAATTGGAGAAACCTCGTTCCCCTCCATCCCCCTTCAGCACACGGTCCATCGTGCCTGTTCTGCACAGAAATTCAGGTGTTTCGGCAAGAAGGCGTACGTCTTGTGCTACCTGTACCTTTGCTGAAAGTGAAGCAAGTCTCTATAACTAAAAAAAAAAAAAATAATTACATATAATTAACTGAAGCAGATTTGGGGATTTATATTGGTATATATGTTCACCTATTTGCATGTGTGCATACTTAGGCACATATATTTATTTATGCAGGTATCCATACCTGAAAATTAGCCCACATCAGTGCTGGCTCTGTCCCACAGTCTGTTTGATCTCCTTATGCAAAAATTTGGATCTCACTCACAGAAATCAATTATCTACTAAATTGATTTGCCCTGATTTTACATGCAAAGTTTTGCATTCGACAGCCTGAGCTCTTACTGTGATCTTCCTCCCGAAGGCCATCTGCTTTCTATAACTGAAGCGGTTCTTGGAGACCTTGGCCCTGCCCAGAGCTGGAAGTCGCAAAAGTTTCCCTCCCTCCTCTGGGTTTAACCTGGAAGTGAGAAAGTCTGGATCCAGGGATTCAGATGCAAAACCACCGGCACGCGCGGCCGTGCTCCGCTGGGCCGTGCTCGGCGGGGTGTCCTTCTCTCCTTTGAAGCGAAGGAAACGATTCCACGGCAGGTTGTTTTGGTTGGGTTTTTCTGGTTGGGTTTTTCCCCACACATTTGAAAGCGAGGAGGCTGTGTCCTTCTCTAAGAGAAGTGCCTCCAGCATGGGGTGAACAGCCCTAATCCTGCACCCCTCAGCCCAGCCGCGCCAGAGCCGGGTCTAACACACCCACCACCACAAGCATCCTCAGGCTCCGGAGGACTTTTAAAAATTACGAAATAAATCAGAAGTTTTCTTTAAACCTACAGTGAGCCATGACAGGTAAGGACAGAGCAAACCGCTCAGAAATTCAGGTTTTTTTACTATCACTCTAATTAATCTGTTTCGTGACCCACCCCAAATATTTTCTCTGGAAACATTATCTACATTGTTTTGGGGTTTCTTTATTTCTTTTTCCAGCCCTCAGCCAAGCCCTAGCAAATACTTCTGCCCGCGTCGGAGGCGGGCTGAGGGAATCTGTGCCTTACGCGAGCGGGCGCCTTGCGATGGGAGGGAACGCAGCAGCAGCCCCCTGCGCTCAGAGATATCTGATATTGGTGAGAGACGGGCAGAGATGCTCACAGCCCTCCGTGTTTTTACAGCGTTATTGCACGACACTGCTACCTCTGCAATTTGCAAGTAGTTTTTAATCTGTCAAAATAGACTTTTATTATTGTTTGAGGATTCAAAAGGAAAATATGCACATCTGGTTTCAATCGCAAACTGAAGTTTGGTCTATCAGCCTATTTCATAACAAATTATGCTTACTTTTTATTCCAGAGGATTTCCTAAGGAGAGGGTGCGCTGCCAAGGTACACCAGCGTCCGTGGAGACCGCACGGCACGGAGAGAGATGGCTGCACTACCTAGTGACAGGCACCGTGCTGTTGCAAACTCACTCTCTCCATCAAGTAAATTAAATCTTAAAATTATTGAGGAGAAAACCCTTATTCGTGAAATCTTTGCGTACATCTATACGTGAAACCTTCACGTACCGTACGATTTGAACAGCCTGATGTCACTGAATGGAGAAACAAGACTCACAGACTTCCAAGGAGAAGTCTGCTGCCAGGGTACTTTGCACAGCAAGGAGCCACCGTGTCCCTCGCTGCGGCAGCCTTCGGCGCTGGAGACCCCCCCGGGGGGCACAGGGCGGCTGGCAAAGCCCCGCACCCCGCCCTCGCCGCCGTGAGCTACCTCGCACGTGCGAGGCATGAAAACCGTGGCGGGGCACGGCGGGAAGCGTGCGCGACGGCCGCGGACGGGCTGGAGAGCATCTCTGCAGTGATGCTCAACCACGTCCGCCGCTCCCCCGCGCTGCAGCCCCCTGTCAGACCCCAAAGCTGGGGAGTTTCGTACCGAGCTCGCCGACATCCAAGTTTCAGCCCCGTTAAATATCGCTCTCGGCCCGGAG
>WAAD01034932.1:446838-465225 GCA_013389945.1 Fregata magnificens | reverse complement strand
GGCGGTGCGCGGGCCGGCGCCCCGGGGGCGTCGGTGTCGGTGAGAGGGAGGAAGGAGCCCCGGCCGCCGCCCTGGCCGGGCATCCCCAGGGTTGAACATCGCCCCGAAAGAGCGTGAGGGGGAAAAAGCAGCCCAAAATAACAGAAAGAAGCGAGTCGAGGCAGCGAGCAGGTGTCAGACGATGGGGAGGTCAAGGCTGGGGGGCAGGCGCTGCTCTCCCTCTTGCGTTAGCGCCTTCCCAGCGATCCCGCAGCCCGGCCTGCGGACACGCGTGGGGCTCCGCGGCCCCGTTCGGAGGCCGAGAGTGACTCCTGGTGGCACGGCCGGCCGGAGCGGGGGGAGAGCCGGACTCCGTCGGAGTCCCGGAAGGGTCCCCCCCAGTAAGAAGTAGCCCTGAAGTTTTAGTACATCACAAATACACACCATCCGCCACTGTACCCGCTGGTGGGATTCGGCAAAAAATCCCACTCCTTAATTTTCCTCCATTTTTCCAGTATTTCTTTTGGGAAGAGGCATTTGACAGAACACAAGCTGAGCAAAACACTGCCAGGCTGAAGGTGGCCGTGGGTCCTCTGCAGTATTCAAAGGCACGCCTGCTTGGCTTCACTTGGGAAATGGCCTTTAGGAGCGATCTGCTCCAACAATAACATTTTCCATCCATCCGAGCTGAACTGCGCACAGCACGTAGGCTTCTTCCGAGAGCGAGCATAATTAGTGAACAAGGAAACTACATGACAGCTAAAAGGAAGATTTAGAACTCATTACAAAACAGAGCCTAAACATTAATCTTGAACATATGCGAGCAGACAACACAGATGTCATCAGGAATGAATCTGAGGCTTCAGCATCTAAATTTCCTCCACCCGGCTGGATGGCCGGGCACGCTGCTGGGGATGGCAAGTGGGAACGAGCAAGGGCATGTGCGCGCTGAACGGAAAGGGAGGCTTTAGCTGTGTAACTCAGCAGTGCTTCGGATGTCCTGCCCCGCTGATGCACGGCCCAAGATACGAAATAAACGTCAAGGAAGACTATCAGTTAGCATTTAATGTAATAAAGAAGAAAGGACTTAAGTAAGCAGAAGTAGTGGGGGAAAATTTAACAAGGGATCAGCTCCCGCCAGCGTAGCGAGGACCGATTGCAACGAAAGTGGCTCCGTGCTCGGTACATACGAAATTAGGCAGGAGCGGCCGGTATGAGTGGCTGCAAACAGGAAGAAGGGCTTGATGATGTGAAGGGGCTTTTGCATCAAGCTCCTCCATCCCACTCAGTATTTGCTTTTCTTATCGTGTATTGAGACTGGTAGCAATAAAAGACTTGCAAACTCCTTTTCCAGAACTTTGGGAATCAAGTTTGAAAATGTTTTCTTATGGTTTCCCAGCTGAATATTTCAGTAATAAAGCTTACAGCGTAATTGAATCCATTCTCGTGGCAGCCTTGCGCAGTGCAGGCTTGGCCTCCAAGAACCAAGCAGAAGGTTGCTTTCTGTCTGCTTCTGCAGCTCGGTCCAAACCCAGCATTTTTTACCTCTCATCCTCTGTGCTTTCCAACAGATGAGTTGGCTGTGGAGCGTTACCAGCGTGCGTGAAAGCCTGCTGCCGAAGCATAAACCCGTTTTCCACAGATAGTATTTTCAGTAACGTTTTTTAAATGTAAAGGCTAGCCATAGGTCCCTGCTCTGGTAACAGTGCAGAAGATCTTTGTCAGAAGGGGAAAAGACAGAAATCACTTTCAAGCTTTAAAGAGCTGGGCATGGGAGTTTAGTCATCGTGGACAGAAAATTCATTCCGTTAAATTCTGAGCCGATTTAATTTGTGCTTTTGTCTCGGATGTCAGCGCCTTTGCTACCCACTGACTGGGAGCCTTCCTTACGGAGATGGAAACTCTGTGGGTAGGAAAAAAGCTAATGATCCCCATGATCCTTCTGCAATTATACTGGGGTCCAAGTCATTAAAACATTTAGACTTAACAGTGCTAAGCCCTGTGGATAGACACAATTTCCTTCACTTCCAACGCAGTTACAATCTGCTGTGTAGCCTTTCTAATGCTTCACTATCTCCTCCAGTTTGTTGTTATTCGAGTCATATGCACCATGGTTGCTAATAATTTCAGAAGTATCCTTTTCATGATGACCTACAACTCTGCGCTGTTCCGAGCACCTGAGCTTTCCCAGTTATTTATGGTTTTATCCTTCTGCTTCTCCTGCCGGGCAACAGGTAAGGGACTCGCCCAAGGCCAAGCAGGGAGTTGGAGCATCCCAGTCGCAGGCTGATGTCCCAGCCACCCGGCTGTGCTGGGTACCGCGTACTCACAGGGACATCTTGGCTCCACCGAAGGTCTCCAACAGCACAAAATGGAGACCGGTTTCAGAAGCCAGACTCCACTTTCAGGGGAAATCCAGAAATTCACAGAATCTCAATAACAGCGAGCAGAAGTATTTTTAACAAATATTTCATACCCAGGGAACAAGCACATCTCTGCAATACAATCAACGTGTTCTAGGTCAGAGAGTATCTGAATCAAGGAGACCTGATACCCTGAACAAGTGAAGCGTTGCTGTGCAGAGAACGTTGTCACGAGGAGTGTAGTTCTTCCTACATTTGGCATACAATGGGATTTGCACCAAACCTAAAAATCCTTCCTTTATTTCACAGGTTATTTGCTGCACACATGCAACAGCTTTGCGTTTCAGCTCCCCGCTTCGCTTGCTGCCTCCCTCCCTGCCTTGGCAGAGGGCATGACTGCTGAGCTACGGGCTGCCCCAGACTAAGTGCAATGGAAACAGTTGACAGATAAAATAAATAGACCATGAAATACACATGCAAACCCTCCTCTCATCTGAATGCGCTGATCACTTTGTCAGCCATGTTTGCGTCTGAATCGGCTTAAGATAAGCCAAGAGTTAGTCGTCCATCATTCACAAAAACCGAGGCAGCTGTGGACGTGCCCAAAAGCAGCTCGCTATGTTGGATAAGCAGAAATGCAGTACCCGTGGAGTTCAGGCGCCCTAGGGAAGGGCAGCAGTCAGCGAGGCTAATTACTACTGCAGAGTGGGGCGAAAGACCCTAGATCCTTCTGCTTGAAACACCAACTTGTTTTTTAGGGGAAGCATTAGAGAAAATCTAACTGACGAACCTTCAGCCTGCCTTTTCCTGGTCGGCGTTTCAGGCTGGATGCAGGCTTATCACACCATGCGTGCACGTCTCTCTGCTGCTAATGAGACATTTCAGTTCACAACCCTATCAACATTTCAAATTACTCAATAAATGCACATTCTTCCACCTCTGCTTGACATGTGACACTGTCCATGAATACTTGGCTGCTGGAGTGACTGCGCTGAAGTTTGTTTCTGTTCCCTCGCTAGTGTTTATTAGCTCTGGCTCTCCAGCACGGGCTTATGCACTTGCGATTATCGAGAATTTATATGCTACCTTGCGGCTACATCATTTGTTTGCCTGACAGCGCTCCATTTAATTTCCAGTAACCTAGAAATGGGCTCATTTCAAGCTATACTGTTACCTAACAAATGGAAATTAAGCCACAGATTGGCTTTTCCCTTACTTGTGTCAAATACAACATGCCAGCGTTCCTTCTCCTCCTTTGTCTTGAGGCTATAACACCTCATCCACTTTCACTGAAAGCCCTAGGTATCCATTAATTGTTCCTCAATTTAGCTGCTACCCACTAGGGTTAGGTCATGCTCAACATACTTCCAGCCAAGGCATAGAGCCGTCCCCTCCGCAGGCGTCCGTACCACCCATTCAGCCAAGGGGCTGGTAACGCTGCACGGTGCAGCCTTCCTCGCCTCTTACCCCAGAAAAGGCGGCGAGCAATGGGAATGCAAAGGCAGGTCTCCTTACGGCAATGCAAAGCCCTGGCCCGTTTATTTTCCATGTGCTCTCCACATACTTTACATGAGACGATTCGATATGTTAAAATGCTTAGAGGGCCTATAAAATAAAGCAGTTATTGTTGTAGCAAGTCGTGTTCTTTACCTTTTGGCATGCTAAGATTAGGAAAGCAACCCAAGTGCCAAAACACTAAAAATTTTGCTGTATGTCGCTAAATACCATACTTAAAGATTTTGCCTGGTATGAAATAACATAAATTTTGGCAGTCTTTTACCAGGCACCCTGGAACACAGTAGAACGGACATAGCAGAGTATATATACGCGGATTTTCCTTACAATGGCTACAGTGCTGCCAGTGCATTCTTGGAACGTGGAAATATATGGAAGCCAGTGTCAGCGATGAAGAAAAGCTTGCTGTGCCTAACGTACCAGAAAAAGCTGTTCAAGAACTCATCCTTACGTAAAAATAACTCCAAAGAAGCTGCCAAGATCAGTGTCAGCCCAGCTTCGTAGCTTCACAGTTACCTATCTAGCTTGCACATGTGGCTTCACCTTGTACACCTGGACACAAAGCCCAGTTGTTCTAAGTGAGCGGTTTCAGTTCATCACCTCATTTGCCCATTCAGGCCTTTGACCCTTCGACCCCAAGGACGTCACGGCCTGCACCAGAAACCTGTGCAGAACTGAAATAATTTGGATGCAAATTATATGAGAGAATATCTCCATTTCTAGCCACAGACATGCTTCCTCAGACAAGAATCTTTTTCATTGCTTAAAGACAAGGATAATGCAAACCCTCTAAAAACGTCAGTCCAACTTCTGAAAGCACTCTGGTTCTGTTCAGCAAATCCTGTACCACAGGCACAGGTTCCATATTGGTATCCTCTGGTCAGTCTTTGAAACACCTTATTATTAGACTGAAGGTGTGGGGCAGTCTGCTCACAGCACTGTTTATTGCACACCTTATTTGCTCTCCTGAAACTCACACCTGAGACCATTGTGGTGGGACATGCACTTAATTCAGGTGTAACCAGCTGTCCCATAGATAGCAATGGCAGGATTAAAACCCCAAACATCTGAAAGCTCCTTTTTAAAATTGTTTTGAAAAATAGAAAGTAAAAAAAGCTGAGAGCGTCCTGTCGCTATAGGTGTCAAACACCTATCCTATTGTATCCTACGATACAATCAAGGCAACTGGCCGTTCCTGGTTTTCAGAAATGGTGATGCGACATTGGTTTTGACATCGAGAGGGTGAGTCCATACAGTTATTTCAACCTGATGCTCTCGATAATGATTTGAAGAAACATTCTCTTGATGGGATAGAAAGCCTGTAATTACGTGCTTCATCATTGCTGGCCCTGTCTGAAGAGCAGCTGCCATAATTCTGTTAGAGTTTCTCATATAACCCAACAGCTCTTCAAAAAAATTGCAGCTCCCAGAAATTCTTCACTCTAGACCACAGAATTATACTGAAGTTCAAGAACAGAATATTAATTCCATGTCTTCTAAGCCTTCCAAAAAAATTAACATTCAAAAAACAGCCTACAGACAGCAATGCAGTTGACTATTTCTGCTGCTTAAGGACCGTTAAATGAACATACTTTCTTATAAATAACAAGTTGGTCACCAAGAGGGAAGTCGAGGAGTAAGGGAACATTATCCTTCCCTCTGAATTTTCTGTGTTAATTCGGTTGTGTCATGATTTTCCTGTCTGGTATTTCTCACTTTTTAATTTATATAAACACGATTATAGAAGTACTGTGATGCTGAAAGAGCGAAGGCTTTTTGTCTTGAGAACCTATTTACCCTACACTCTAGCAGAGTCCCATGTGTAGAAACTCCCTTAGATCTGACATCTCAAATCAATACTTATTTCATTAATTTCACTTGGTCTCCTCTTTCAGATTATTTCATCCTGACAGTTCACTTCCCTGATACATCCCATAAAAATCCAGGGTAAAATGCTCCAAGCTCTTTCAGGAGTACAAGCCCCACAACAAATACAACAGCCTCTCCCAGTAAATGCCTCAAAAAGAGAATCCCTAAAGGCAGTTTGCTTGGCAATAGCAGGTATCAGGAGTCAGGTATCGGATGCCCGAGCTGCACCAAACACAGATGTTGGTGGAGGTGTGGCCTGTTAGGGCTTATGTACTAAAAGCCATTCTCCATCTTCCTGGAAGAAAAGGTCAGTACAGAGGGAGACGCTACCATGATCCGCGCAACCCAGCTCACAACTACCAGTTCCAAGTAGTTAATGTATCACTGGAGTTGCACACACTGCCACTGAAAACACCTGAGAGAGAAGACGAGATCTAGCTTGCATCCAATCTTGAGGTTTAATTGCTTACGGAGAAAGGGAGAGACTTCATTTCAAGGCTCTGGATCCCTCTGGAGGACACTGGCTAACACCTCCCTTCCCCTTCCCAGGCATCTCATTGAGTTTGGCATTTGGCTCATGACACCAGGTGCAAAGCCCACTAGCACTGAGGGAATTTCATCCTTCGGCATGTTGCGGATCAACAAGGGAACATAAACCCTTTCTCTTCTGCCTACCTTTTATGCAAAACTATACCCAGATCCAGAAAGGCATGCCAGCTCTGCAGCATCATCCAACCTAAACCTGGTATTGCAGGAAAAGTCTGTGGGCTCAACTGCTGTTGAGATCCATGGAAGATGCTAGTTTTACTACCCACAAACCTCATATTTGACAGTGAAATCACATACATAGTCTTCGGATAGCAAAATAGTAGAACATATTTCAAATGCTGCATTTATTCTCCTGTAGTCGGGTGTTGCAGCTGAAACCAAGAGCCACACAACTGTGTAGTCATGAAGATACCAGCCTTCATGAAAAACCATGAAGCACTCCCCAAACTACAAGCAAAGACTCGCTCCTCCTAACTCACTGCTTATTCCTCTGCCTCTTTTTTTTTTTAAGAGGTTTTTCACTGAAAAGCATCAACATTTAGAGAGCATACCTTCATGAAGAACGGTCTAGCAAGATTAACTGCCACAAATCAAGGACATTCTTTGACATGTCATTTCCAAATCCTACCAGTCAGTAAAAAGCCATTGCTCAAGTCAGTATTAGAGCTGCTACCTAGACTCCATTATTCAAAAAACACCAGGTTTCCAACACAGCAGATTTTAAATTTTGCAGTCTACAGCTTCCTCACAAGGGGAAGAGGAGGGGCAGGTGCCGATCTCTTCTCCCTGGCGACCAGTGACAGGACCTGAGGGAATGGCAGGAAGATATGCCAGGGGAGGTTTAGGCTGGACGTTAGGAAGAGATTCTTCAGCCAGGGGGTGGTGTAGCACTGGAACAGGCTCCCCAGGGAGGTAGCCACGGCACCAAGCCTGACAATATTCAAGGATTGTTTGGACAACGCTCTCAAACACAGTGTGAATTTTGAGGTTGTCCTATACAGGGTCCAGAGTTGGACTCGATGATCCTTGTGGGTCCCTTCCAACTCAGGAGACTCTATGATTCTATGAAATAGTAAGCCTTTAGGTTACTATTACCATAAAGTAAATCTCCTAAAACACGTTTTACAAGCATTTTTCTACTCTTCAGTGATACTTGAAAGTCCTTGGGCCTCTCAAAGAATATGCGAACTACAGATCAGAGACAGAAATTAGGTTCAAGCAACATCTTGTGTGCTCGTTTGAGACTAAAGAGGGCCACTACAAATTTAGGAATCGGAACCTTTCCACTTGTGAGGGTCACTCCATTTTTCCACTCCTCACCCTTCCTCCCTGTAAAGACACCTATCCGCAGGCTTGCTCTTTTCAGCTTTCTTGAGTATGTTACTAGAAAACTTTTATATAGACCTGAGAAGCAGATAGGCATGTGAATTCTGCCCCAGAACAACACAGAGACGTGAAGACGACTGCCTATGGACAAAGGCCAGACCCTTGTCCACGGGAAAAACACATTCCTGTCCCAAACTCCTTCAGACAACCAGCATTTAAGGCTCCTAACAATAGGCCCGTGACACTTTCAGGCAGCAGGATGACATTTTAGTGGTGACATTAGTTTGCGTATCTCCACCTTATGACTGGATCCCATAATGCCAAAGGTAAAGCAGAGGAACCACATGCTATCTCTGAAGGCTTGCTGCCTATGGAGCTATATATAGCCCAGAAGTGGTAGGGAAAAGCTTGAAGTGGAAGCCCTCAATAATCCATGACCTTGGGCAAATAATGAGGTAGGCCGGAAGAAGAGACTGGTTCTCAGCCTTTCCCCATGACTAAGAAGCCTCCCTGGTAGAAAATTTATTCATATGGGAGAAAGTAATTACAAAAAGAAATACCATAGTTGTCCAGAACATTTGAAAAACAGCAACATGATAGCAACAGAAAATAGTGAATTACTACCATTGCTTCCAAATGCGTTGCTAAAAATACTAATTGAAAGTGGTTGATCATACAACTTGCATGACACACTTACATGATTTCTGATGCTAAAATTTCTGTGTAACCATTTTCAGAAGCTTATTTTTAGCTTTACAAACGATATAAAAATATTACCTAGAGCACAAAATCTAACAATAATCAATCCTGTGAAGAGGAGAAAACAATACTTACTCTGAACCTTACATATCTTACGGAGTGTGAATCTACAGTTAAATTCCTCCTAATTGATTAAAAGAAAATCCATGACAACCATGAATTTATTTTCATTCCATGATTAAATATGTATCATGCCTTCATTAGCAAAAAATACAGATGGGAATAAAACAGACGCCCTAAACACATTCTGCCAAAGTACTTGCCAATTAAAATTTGCTTGTATTCACTCTACCTGATGCCAAACTGGCTACAAAAATGTCATAGTCTTTTTATTGAGGTTGTTATCAGTAGTGTACTTTGAATCCTTTCTACTACTCCATCAAAAAAATCCTCTGTCTGAATTACCACTTACATTTCATAGCACTCCTGTTGGCTGCTGGAAGCCTCCTACGCAGATGCAGTACATCGTACTACAGTAGTTACCCAAATGATAACAAGACCGTGGTTTTGGCACTTGAGTTAGGAACCCAAGCCTGACCAAATACGCAAAGAGCTATTCACTGGGACTAAAATTTCTCACTGCTGCTGATAGACCATTCTTCCAATGGAACAAGTATATCTCATTTTGCAAAAATATGTAGAATTTAGGATTCCTACCTTGAAGACATCACCAGATGGATTGCAGAGGGAGGACTCACCACTGTGCAAATAATGCCTTATTTCCTATCCTGGGAAAGGACTAGAAGTATTTCTTGACCCTTAAAGATCTCCTGAATCCTGGGAGCTAGGACAAGTCTGGAAACTAGGAGAAGCAATTCTCTGATAAGCAAACCTGACCTTGCCTGTGGAAAAAAACCTGATTGCCTAACAGGGCCTCCTTTATGTTTGAAAGAACAAGTTTATTGTCACCTGCAAATGTGTCTGTCAAGGCATAAAGAAATCTCATTTTCCTACCTTTGAAGCAATAGTAGTATTCTGAAAATATAAAACAACAGAAGAAACAAAGCCAAAGAAATTAAGAAAAAGGATCACACAGAGAAGTTTAAAAAAAAAGAGTGGATAGTTATGCTTTGAATTCTTCTGGATTTATGCAGCTAAAATCTGTCCTGAGAAATTCACTGGAACACATACGGTCATTGTTGGCTCTTAAGACATTACTGTATAGCAAAATAATAATGAAAGAGGCATATGTCACACGCTAGTGAGATTGTAACATCACACCTTTATATATTTATGGGATCAGTGGAAATAACTGATGAGGCATGCACACAGGCAACCGAGATTTTCAAAAACACTCAATACCCTCCCTCTGTGGGAAAGAGTTGAGCTATCGCAGTGGAGACAGAACTACGCTGAGTCTGAGAACCTCTGAAAGCCTGAATTTAAAGCACTAACTGGTCCTTTTTTGCAAATGCTACGGCTTTTATATCCATTTCCCTCCTTAACAGCTACATTCATGTTCACCTAAGAAAAAAAATAAAAGATCCAGCACTTACACTGCAGAGGCTTGTTCCCTATTACACTGCACAGCAGAGAAATGAGATTTTTGCTTTGTAGAATACCTTTACCTCTATTGCTCACTGGTTACCAACACAGAAATTAAATACCAGATAATCTTTATGTTCCAAACACAAATATCATTCAGTTATACTAGTCTCCGTATTTAGAATGCTTTATTTCTCTCTCACTTACAACCTTGCAGCTTCCCTAAAACAAGTGAGGTTGTAGCAAGGACAAAATTTACGGGCAAGTTATGCAAAGCTGAAATGTTTCTAGGGCAATGTTTTATAGTCCCTTAGAGTTCCATACATAGTATTTTACTGTGTACTCAAAGAGCATTTATTTACACACGTGTCTGAGGTTTTCGGTCAGGTTTAAAGTTCAGACTTTTCTCAACTAATCTAATTTGTCCAAGATGGATGGCCTCACTTTTTTCCTTTGGAAAACCAATGCTGTTACACTGTTTCCAATTCTTCCTCCAAAGCAAAACTTGGGTGTTGGCAGCTCCTCCAGAATTTCAAATCCTGCCAGACAGAAATTAAAGTGCTTTTATTAGAAGGAAGTCATTTTATTCTCCTCTTGGATAATCCTTTGCAAACCATTCTTTATTCATCTGGAAAACTTGCAAGTCAGTTACTCTGTAAGTTTATAGGACTGTATTGTTACACTGCACCGCTGCTTTATACAGCTGAAACCCTTCCATGGATAATAAAAATCTTAGCTGGCTGACTCACACAAATTAATGGCAGAAAAGATGATAACTTGCCAGTAACTTTAGTTCCCCAGAAGGGATGGTTGTTTTAGATCCACACTGAGTTTCAAGCCTCAGACATGAGATTCAAGAGCTAACCGGCATGTACAAAACACCCTTTCCAGTGGATCAGAAAGGTCACTGAGGAGGTGACATAAAAGGTCACAGTCACAGACTTGCCAGTTCCCCTAAATACGGCTAACAATCTTACCCCAATTTCAAAGCAATCAGATGGGTGGACTGGATCTGGTAATAAAGGACCAAAAGAGAAAAAGTATCACCCGGGTATAGAACCCCCTCCTTTCCCAGTGTAACCAGACTGACATCCTTATCCTCCAAAGTATAACAAAACCTGTCCTCCCTTGGCATGCTGGCACTGGCAAACACAGAAGTTGTAATTCCTGAGGAAAACAGGGAAGGTAGGCTGAAACATTTACTAGTCGCTTTACCTTATCTAATCCTGATCTGAGAAAGTCAATATGCCAACACAGACATTAAAATTTACTCATGGCATCCTTGAACAACTGTAAGTTGGCAGATGGTTCTATTCAACTGCTTACCTTCTCTGAACTCGTTCAACAGCTCCTCCTTGGTCCAGTTGCAAGACGTTATGAGGAAAAAGCCCTCTGGTTTCAATACACTGCAGAGAGATCTCACGTACTGCTTCCTCTTTCCCACCGCATTATCAGGATTAAGGCTTATGGCATCAAAAGTCCCCTTGTCAATACAAATCTCAAATCCTGACAGCTCAGCTGATGGAGCCAGGAAGTCTTCTACCTAAACCAGAAGCCTACAACTGTGAAAACAATCTTCTACTCAGGAGCTCCTGAATCTTTAATGCAAACAAATACTTTAAAATAAAAAGCCTCAAACCTGACAATAGGTGTGCTTAGGAAAGGGTAACTCACAGGCTTTTCACACTTACAATGTCATGCCAGCTTCTTTCTTCTCTACGTATTATGTGATGATCTATTTGCTGTAAAGCCCATGTAAATACCTATCCATCTAAAGCTCAAACTAACATACTTGAAGTTCATTCTTTAAACCATTATTTGTACTTTGATCCCTGGTTTCCTAGGTGCTGCCTGCTAGGCACTGTACAAATACAGAAGAATAGACAGTGCCTGCCACAAAGAGATTACAACTGACATACAAGAACAGAGACATCATACAGGTACAGAGCAGGAGGATAAAACAGCATAGCAGAGAGCGAGCTCAGAATGAAAGGCAGTCACAGAATCACAGGATGGCTGAGGTTGGAAGGGACCTCTGGAGGTCGTCTGGTCCTACCCCCTGCTCCAGCAGGACCTCTCAAACCTCCTGCTGCACAGCTACTGGTAGGGATTCTATCACTTAAGGATTTCATCCTCTATCTCAAATCTGAAATTCAGACTGTAGCAGCTAAAATACAGAACTCGCCAAATGGCGACCCACTATTCCGCTCCCTCCTAGAAGCAGGGAAATCTTGTTAGCCCTAATGACTGTTACAAACAGAAAAAAAAATAAGACCAAAAATCTTCTTGTAAATACAGATTTATTTGGTTAGAGTTCTCTCACAAATGAATGTCAAAAGACATCGTTAATATCGTACACTGAGTACATCTGAGTATCAGTTAGGTCATTTAATCTTGGGCTCAATTGCTTTCTATTTCCTCAATAAACTTTCTCTCAAAACTTACCTTTAATTTAATGTTAGACATCCCTTCTTTCTCTCTTACTTTTTCTGAAAGTTGTATTGCAGAAGGAGAGTAATCAATCCCAGTGAGATTCATGTAGCCAGACTTTGCCTAGACAGAAGCAGAGAATCTTAATCAGTGTGTTAGCAATTTTTTTATCCAACAAGTGTATTCCCTATGTACAATCCATCCCATCTCTCCTCCTCCTAATGACAGAACTCCCCCCCCCCCGCCTTTTACTCATTTTTATTCCTGTTACCATTACGAGAGCTAAATAGCTGGGGGGAAGGAACTGAAAGAACTCCATTCTGCCTAATACCTCATCAAAAGAACTGTTGACTGAAAGCTGGTTTATGTCAACAAGTGGAAAACTGAGCAGAACTGTGAAAAGCAACACCCTGGAGGGGAACGGGCTCTCTTACCTGCACCAAAAGTAACCTAGAAACCAGGAATTTTCAGTGATGAGAACATGTGCCAATGCCAGATTCTTCAAAATAAGAAGAAAACCTCTCTGACACTTACATAACATTTGAGATTGAGCAATTATTTGGTTTACAACCCAAATTGTAAGAGCCAAAATATGTAATACATTAGTACAAAATCCACTGCAAAACCTTACATTTTCATGCTAATGTCTATTTGAATGCAATTATTTGCATGCTACAAGGTCTTAGTATCAGCAGTTTTCAGGCAGGTTATGTACCACATAAAAAAGCATAGACAGACTTTCTGTTAATCTAACTTTGGAGTAGATAACGATAACCCAAATCAGCGAACTCATGCAGTGAGATCCTAGCAACCCTTTTGCAAAGCAGGTGGGCACCTTGCATCAGCTGCAGCTGGGCACGTGGGAGGGGGGCAGTAACACATTTTCACTCTGAGGTAGAAGCTGAAGCAATCAGATTTGGGTATCACGTGTGTCAGTTGGTCTGGCTAGATCCAAACCTAACAGGAGAGCTATGATCTTATGGCCAGCTGCAGGCAGTAACAGCAGAGGGAGGGAGGAAGCTTGGGTTTGTTTTGGTTTTGAACAATACATTGACTTTAACTAGCATTAAGCAATCAGCTGCATATCTACTTATTCCAAAGGCTGATACTTCAACAGCGAGGAAAAATACAATGAGAATTTTTAAAAACAGTCCTTCCTCCTTCCAGCAGCCCTTCAGCCCATGTGAGCTCAGTACTAGCCAGCTGTTCTTAATTGAGGGCTAATTTCAGCTAAACACAAAGACCATGTTGTTTGCATTTGATGAAGAACAGTGTATTGCTTAGGCTTCTGCCCACATTCCTCCCCAGAGCAAACCAAGCTTTCCGAGATGCCTGCGCTGAAGACTTGGGGGTGGAAGAGTAGTTCCCACAACAGCTCCTCTGTTTGGAAGGGAAGAGCTTGAGTCACTTCAGGGAGTTCCCATTCACTCCTATAGTCTCCAGGGCAGCGAAGGAAAGTTTAAGGATAAACAACATTAAATGCTGCTAAACCTGTATGGCCTGACTACGTATGGCCGGGAAGGGATCATTCACTCAAGTGCCAAACATGACCACGCTGCATCCTGCAACTGGACTCCTGTCCTGAACGTGGTATTTACAAGCGCTCTTCTGCTGCTTCTTGGAAAAGCAGATTAAACAGCAGAAGGTAGTTTGCAGTGTTATCAGCACTGCACCACCTTTAGGTTTCTGGTGCTGCCAGGTAGACACCCACACTTGGGTGGTGAATACTCTTCACTTCAGGGAAGTTTTTCAATACTGTTGGCTCCAACAATACTCAGGAAAAAAACCCGAAGGTCAGAGCTCCGTGTGGCAGCAACATTTCCTTAGAAGAGCAGGAATTTTTGCAAGGCAAAAGAATTAGGTCATCAGTGCAGCCTACCAGATTCCTGAAGTTAGCAGGGATAGGACCATAGTCTACTGCACATACAAAACCCGCAGGGGGTCCCATTTATGTATCGGAGATCCTCAAAGCAAGCAGAAAGAAGAGAGGAAGCCTCCAGCGGCATTTCTCTTGGAGCTTACAGATGGGCAGATCCCTGCAGTGTGCGTGGAGAAGACATTTAGCAGCATGCTGGATGTTTCGCCTTTGAGCTGAGTAGTGGGGCCAGCTTACACAGGATACAGCAGTCCTTCTTGTTTTCACTTTATTTATTACCTGCTTTTCAGATGGCTATTCTGCCTCCTTTTTGTGCAATATTCCCTGCTGGAACTGACAACGTCTCACTTAGACCTAGCTGCATTTAAGACTAATTTTCTTACTAATCTCCCATTTGCTATTCTTTACTGCTAATGGCATGCCAGGGTCCAGTATTCCCCAATGAACTATACTCTACGGCACCTCTTCCTGTTCTGAGGATGGTCCCATACATGCCCTCAGCAGCTACCTTTTACAGAAGTCCTACTAATGGCCTACATGACTGAAGTCTGACTGCTCTTTTCAGTACTGCCATTTCTATCACGTTATCAACTCCAACTCCAGTGGCAGAACTGTTCTATGGTAGCTGATGTGCTTGCCAAAAGAATCCTAACTTGATTTTCAAAGCCTAGCAGCTAACACAAAAAAAATTTCTTTTACATCAAGTAAGCAAGTGAGATGCTGAATTATTTAGAAACAATAAACAATGTAATTTTTGAAGCCACTTTTCAATTGGGAACTGGACTGAAAATTTCCTATTGAAGCAACCACAGTACTTTGAGGTGCTTAATGTAAGGGGGGAGGGTGCTCTTATGGCAGCTTAATAGTTTTTAAAAGCTAACAGGCTGTCGTTTTCCCATTACAGAATGAAAATCAATTTCAGATTTGGAAGTGGTGCCAGTATGAAATTGAAGTCTTATAAATAAGATTTTTCTGTTGGATGTTTCAACAATGATAGAGCTAGCTAGCACTGCACTTAACATCATTATTAGGCTTCAAAACTGTCAATTTATCCTAATGAGATGAGCAATTTCTACTTTTGGTGATATGACTTCTCCTGTGCTGCACCGTAGCAGCCAGTCCCCATAAAGGCTTTAAATTCTTTTAAAATCAAAGTCCATGTTAAAAAAAATTCCATTATAAATCTGACTTTGACTTCCATCCCTTTCCATTTCTACAGTAACTAATGCAGCCAATGGAGAACACAGAACAATAGAAACTGTAACAGTATCACAGCTCCTTTCTTTACCAACTCTGCTATATTCAATAAAAAACAGGAAAAAAAATACTGCAGCTCCTAAACATCTTGTATCACTGTATAATAACAACCTTGTAACACTTCAGAACATATCTGGTAAGGGGTTTCCACCCTGACAGAAATGCATACTTCTTGAAAAGAAGCGTTAACAACTTTTTAAGTCATTTACATAAAAAACTTGGGCTTAACTACTTTTTACATCAATAAATCATACATCGATACATCGAGTATTATTATCAGAACTGAGTATGGACGAAGGGTCTGGTTTTGCATGAGAGTACTTTGCATATTACTCAACTTAATTTCCTTACCTGGAGCTGTTTTATGGAACAATGGGAAGAAAAACATTTTTAAATGTAGGAAAACAGAAAAGTTAAGCTAAAATAAGGGATAATCAGGCTGACTGATTTAAAGAAATACCGTCAATTTTGAAAGCTGAAGTACTGACACTCCAGGCAGTGCCAAGAAACCAGAAGTTTGAGCACGTCTAGCAGAAAAGTAGGTATTTCCATGCGGTAGAAAAACACACATATTCTGTTGCTAGGTCTGCACTTTTAAAACCCCCTGACAGCATTGCTAGTGCAAGGAGTTACATACCAAAGTCCCACAGGCTGCCTGGCAGTCATTGCAATTATGCCTTGTCTTTGTGCCAGGATGTTCTATAAGGCATATCAACAGCACTGAGTTAATTTCACTTATACTCTTAAACCAAATGAAAATATAAAACCTGATGCACAGTCACCAGTGTTCTGTTGATGGGAAAAAAACCCCACAATATAACTTTTAAACTAGGTTGCTTGCTTTTTGTCTTTCACGTACGTTATAGCTTGCCATGGTTACTATTGTCACTTGTGAGAAGTGAGTTTAAACTACTGCGTTCAGAGCATTGATTCTGTACCAAAAGCACAAACTCTGCAATATACCAACCAATTCAATCAGTAAAACACCGTTTCCAGTTCCAATGTCAAGCACAGAGCTGTGGAGGGGAACCTTTTGTTTTTCCAACCATCTGATTATGCGAACCATGCTTTCTTCTCCAAACCTATGAAACACAAGGGCCAAGGTAATTAAGATAGCAAAAATGTATAAAAGGCACAGCAAATTTATTTCACCACTCCCTCTCTCCAGCTTTTGCAAAGTGCCTCTTACTGAAGCACTTGAGTAACAACTGATGTAGTTCATATTCCATGTTTGCTTTGTTTATATCAAAATTAATCACATGGCCTTAAAATTCACCAAAACACCAACTCTGGGAGGTGAAGCCCTCCATATATTAAAAAAGGCGGCAGCGTTGGCAACTTGAGTAGTTAAACCTGAGCTCAGGGATAAAATGCACATTTATTAGTAACACGCAACCACAACTACCAGCTCACTTCCTGTATAATGGCATTTATCCAAGTGCAACTTAGAAATTTGCATTGCAAAACTAGGCAAGAGAGGAACTGGTGGCTTCAAGATTAAAATTTCCCATCATTTTGCCAACATCCAGAACTATTCAGCAACCCACCAAATTGATGGCTGTGTTTTTGCAACGTCTACTTTAAAAACAAATAACAGAAACACTCCGGTGGAGTTATTTTATTTACCAAATTTCCCCAGCATCTCCAATATCTTGAAAAGTTTGCAGTTCTCTTTCATATGCGGCATCCCAGCTAGAGTCGGGGGGAAAGGACAGCGTATTGCAATTAATACTGGAAAAGACTTAAAGAGTGAGGGGAAGAAAGGGCGGGCAGGCTGTATCTATGTAGCAGTGCCACTTTACGGCCCCTGCATTATCTAGATTGACAAACTGCTCGGGAACACGTTGTCCACCAGGCACCGAGCTGGAGACGCCCAGAGGGGGAAGGCTGAGGGTTAACAGACGAGAGTATCTGGGGCACAGCACGGACCTCCAGCGCCCCGGNGAGCCGCTCCCCCGCCACCGCCATGCCCGGCCCGCGCCGCCCGGAAGCACCTGGGCACCATAGAGCGCAGCTGCGAGAGGGCCCGCGGCCGCCGCTCTGGCGCTTGGAGGACTCTTGCTCGCTGCCCGTTGCGCGGCTCCGTGAGGGCGGGGCGTCAAGTCCCTCAAAAAATCGAAGTGGTTTGTACTTTTGTTTCTAAAAAACGGCAAAGCTCCAGATGACCGGATTTTCATCATTGCAATCCATACGGATCACCTAAAATCAGCGCAATCTTTTAAAAAAAAAGGTTTATGCTCCTCGTTACTTAGGAATTTCAAATGTCACAAACATGTTTGCTTTCACAAGGCTTTTTGCAAGATATCTTAATACTACATTCTCTAATTTATTTTCAAACCAGCAATAATTCTGGCATTAGAAGCAGGCAACGGGGGTGTACACGTGCCACCCCACTGCTGGATGATCTGTGAGGGGAAATACCTGTGCTGGAGTGAAGCCAGCAGGCACCTGTGAAGCTCGGAGCATCGCAAGATGTCGTCAACAGGACGCCGTCTGCAATATCGGAGCCGAAACTTTTTTGCTTTGCGAAGCAAAAGGAGGACAGAAGAATCCTAGGGACTTAATAAGCGTAAAACATCCCATAATGGAGGGCCCAAACTGAAAAATCCAACAAATAGGAGCGACAAATGGCACCTCTGCTCAGTCAGCTCCCGTACTGCTCCATGCGTGTTCTGCAACTCCTCGCCCTGTCCTTCAAAATCTACACAAAATACCCAACTACCTCATGCCATTTCACTGGTTTTGCAAGGACTCGTCACTTGGAGATGCCCATTCCCCTCAGCACACGAAATCCCGCTAGTGCTTGCAGGCCCTCCAGCACCGGGCCTGGCTGCACATCCCACCGCAAGCCCGGGGGCACAGCACGCCCCACGCTCGGGTGAAGGGCGCCCAGCAGCCAGCCCGGCCCCAACCGCCCAGCTGGCTCCCTGCCGCATGGAGCTGGGCCTCGGCCCCCCGACCGGCCCGGGACGGCGCCGG
>WAAD01034932.1:388659-428546 GCA_013389945.1 Fregata magnificens | reverse complement strand
TCCACATGACACTGCTTTTTCGTAATTGTTACAGAGAGATTTTGGGGATTTAACCTGGAGGAAATGAACTACACAGGATTACTGTGCACACAAAATGTAGAAGACTTGCACTAGATGGTTTGTTCACCTTGTGATACATTTTGCAAGTTTTATAATGGAATCATTAGGATAATCAAGTTGTACTAATACTGATGAGGTTCATGGATGTACTGGTAAATTTAGGCAAAATGAAATTTATAGAGATCTTGTAGCTTTTGTTGCCATATTTTCTTTAAGACAATAAATTGGGATGTAGTAACTAAGCACAGTTAGTCTACAAATAATGTTCTCAAATCAAAACTTACCTCTTGCACTATCATGCCTTGAATTTTAATTTTTGAAAGGGAATAAATATATCAGCCGCCTTCAAAATAGCTTTCTATGGTAAGCCAAATTGGCCTTTGCAAGCAAAGAAATTTTGATAATTCTGAGAAGCCTGATTGGAACAGATGTGGTCTACCTTCTTCTATTGGCATGCTCTTTTAACAGAGAAGGGGTTTGTTTCAACTTTTTTTACTAGCCGAATGTGTGTATCACTTAAAAATGATGGTTGCCTTTTTTTCTGTAAGGGGTGGGGGGGTGTGGGATGACTGGTAAATCATCCAAATGAATGTCATAAATATAATTATTCTGGTTTCGCTGGGTTTACAATGACTTTATGCCACACTAGCCTCATTTATTGTCTCATTTGTTATTTTAGCATAAATACGAAGTGCACATACAGGAGTAAATGACTGACAGAAGTAGTAAATTCCATCGTGATTGGACTTTGGAGTCTGCAATTACAAACATCAGAGACTGCTTCTTGCATTTTATTTGCATCTGAATATTGGATTTACGCTTCTAGATGAATTATTTTATGTAATAAATAGGGGATAGGGTAGGAGAAGATTGTTTGGAGAGTCCCCTGGGTTTATTACCTCTTTTCCTCTGGGTGAAATGTGTAAATGATTATTTTAATTTGAATTACAGCTCTGGTCAGAAAATTGCCATTTGGGATAAATGAAGTGTGGTATATTTAGAGAATTTAATGTTTGGATGCACTTATTTTTATTTAAATACTGCTTGTATGCTAACATTGCCCAAAATATGTGAAATTGTACCACTAAGAAGTTTGTATTATTGGACTTTATCCCTGATCTGTAAATGAGAAAATACACATTTTAAGATGAGGTTATCTTAAGCATTTATCGCTTTGAGGTGTCAATAACCACTTTCGTTTATACCCAGAAGAACAGTCGCTTAAAAGTTCAAATGTATTGGATTTACAAAAGACTAAAATTTCGGTATGTGTTGTATATGTAGGCAAAAGTCTGTTCATTAGCCTCTCCTTACCTGTACTAAATTAAGCAAAGTGACTTTGGGAAAAAATTAGATGTTAAAGTTGCCACTCTTCTATTGAGTGTTTCCACCTTTAAACATATAGTGGTCTGTTTTAACTATTTTACATTATTCTCGTTAGCCTTAACTTGACGCATTTTTGTCTTCGAGTGTTGCAATCCATTTAACAGAGAACTTGCTCTGGTGTTGTCGCTGACTATCTGCAAGCACCTGTGGTTCAGGTGGTATAGATGTGTGTATGTCAAAATCAGAATTGACAAGATGGCAACTACCGTTTTTATTTTTATTCCGCACAGAAACCTGCAAAATGTACATCTCTGACAAAGCAGTTAAATGTGACAATAAAATCTTATTTAATCCTGTAACTTATATTTTAATATTTGTCAGGTTCCATGTCAGTGAAATAACTCACCAGAATATAGAAATGCAGCTGAAAACTGATGATTTGTTAAAGCTAGTCTGTTTGTAGGACTAAGGGGGGGGATTTGATGGCAGGGGGAGGAGGTAGCACTATGCCTTGCATATTGCATAGCTGCCACACATTCTTACTATTATGTTGATACAAAAATCCTTGAGTTCTGGAGTATTTTAATAACAATAAATGTCTTAAGTTCTGCTTGTTTTTACATATAACATGTAGGTGATTGGAGGTGGAACAAGTATGTAGTCGTGTCCTCTCACCAGTGCTTATCTGCAGATACTTCCATTTACTGTAACTGTTTACTCCTAAGAACAAAGGGTGTGTTTTTATTATTTTTTTTTTAATTCAGATAATATTTTGGTAAAAATACATGTGAATGGACTTTGCTGTTTTCATTACAGTCCTGCTAAAAATAATGGTGTTGGGTTGTGATCTGTCTGAAGGCAATAGGGAGCAGCTTTAATCATAAAGACAACCAGACTTCATACCCATGAAGTACCAGGTTTCCATGCCTGACTCAGGAAGAGTTTCTTTTGGTGATTCTCAGCAGCACAAAACCCAGCAACAAGACCTGTAGCAATGTCCGCTGATTAACAGGTAGGCAGCATTGAAGAAAAGCTCCTAAGAACTGGTGTCTGTGCCTTTCAGTTCAAAATCCTGTAGTTTCTCTGGTACAGTGAAATATTTTCTGTTTTATTGTTGTGAGAAACCTAGAATTGCTGTTTCCTTTATTTCCAAATTGACTTGATTTCCCTGCCCCCCCCCAATTTGTTTATAGCTAGAAGAACAGGAATGTACCATATGGAAAGTCTCAATAAGTTAGAACTATCACATAAGCTTACAAAAGAAAGCATCAGCAAATATTTCTGAAATGAGCTAGGATTGACACTATGGGAGTCTCCAAAACCCTCTGTTTGCTTAAGGAATGGCACGTGTTGGCAGAAGGAAGCATGAGCATCTTTAATTTTGGCATATTCGTGACTATGCAGGTTTTGAGTTCTTGCCTAGCATCTCCTAACTGCTTAGGGACATTTTACTGGCTCTGACCTGTCCTGAGTTAAAATTTAAGGGAAGCTGTTACTGCTTCGTGTAGCAGCAAGATCAGATAAACAGGCAAAGACTGATTAGGTTTCCTGTTAAGTGAAAAGATGCTTCAGACCATACTTAGGGTGACTAATATCACATCAGATTCTGTTGTTTAGCTCCTTTTATTTAGACTTAATACCTTTGATTATAGCAGTAGACAGCATTTAAAGAAATCAATATTACTTCAGATCAAATTGACAGCAGCATCTTCTGTCATATCCACCGCCCCCTGCTTTATAATTACTGTGGGAGAGAAATCCTCTAGGCATAGAGGGTGCGTGGTAGTGGAATTTTTATTTGCAGGTGAACCTCTGCAAACGGATACGTCTGCTGGGCCGGTTGTTGGTGCTTTGCTTACTGTTTCTGTGGGCTGTCTTACGTGAAAGGGTACGCCTTCGTGCTTGGTCAGTGCTTGTCTGCCTCTTTGACTTGTCAGTCTGTAACTTTGCTTTTTTCAGTACTGTGGACACCTGCAAGGTTAATTTTAAGCCTTTTGATGATAAACTTGCTTTGCTTGGTTCTTCCATGGCTGCTTATAAGCTGTCTGTAGATCTGCTTGAAAGGTGTTCATCTCTCTGGATTCCTCTGAGAAGAACCTTCCCCTGGCTTTCTCTTACTGTATAAAATTATGGTGGTTTCACATACATATTTATCTTATGCACTTACACTTGCTTTTCCAAACGCACGTGTGTGTATTTGCATGTACGTATGCCTTTATACTGCTCACTTCTACAGCTTATAGATTTAGGAAGAAAACAGAAGATTAGAGTTTCATTAGTAAATTGCTCCATACTTGGACACGTGTCGTAGCCTGTAGTCAGAACAGGCAGTGACCCTAACACTGCATTGCTCAAATTTGCATTTGTCACCTCTGAAGGACTCCTGCAAAGCTCTCGCCTGCTTCACGTTTCACACCTAACGAAGTGTAAGAATGTTTCTTCAGATTGACTCCTGTGTTTTCTTACTCTTCACTCTTGCTTACCTGTAAACAGCCTTCTGTTGCATAGCAGCATCTCAGTTGCCATTGCTAATAGGAGAAAAAAGGGGAGATTCCCTTGCTGCGAACAAAAATACCTGCGGATTCCTCACTGTGTTATTCCTGCTGGTGGAAGCAGAGGGGGCTGTCTCTTGTACTTACCAGCTTCAAACAAAATTTGTGGGGGTTGATCACTGGTCATGGGGGACAGAGGGGCTAGAACAGGTGAAAAATCTCAATGTTATTTTGACTGATTAGGAAACCAGGCTGTGATGCTCAGATTTTACTGAGTTGGGAATGGCAGCTGAGAGTTTGGGGGAAATGATGGATCAGCCCTGGAGGCTTGGCCACGTTGGTTTTACTCCTTTCCCTATGATAAACCAGCACCTGGTACGTGTGTCCTGCCCAGCCCAACAGCCTGGTTTGGTGTGTAGCTCGTGCGTAAGGTCTGCCAGTCTAGGCCAATGCTTTAAGATGACCATGTTTTTTCATAGACTTTCAGTGAAGACCTTTGTTTCCTACCTAGATCCTACCTAAAGGATGGTCCTTGCACCTTCACACTGGGAGCATCTTTGTACTTCAGGCATACCGTAGCGGAGGGGGTGTACAGTTGCCTTGCTAAATTTGCAAGCTCTTTCACTGCTCTCACAATTGATTTCAGANTTTTTTTGGGTTTTTTTTTTTTTTTTTTTTTTTAAAGCTAAGCTTCTACAGTTTCCCATAAATCTGATAGTAATTTTACCTTAATAACGTCCAAAGCCTCTGAATCCTTCTGAACACAGATTGCATTTCTGGAATGACCAGAAGCGCTTGCCAATCCACTTGGAGAGCAAAGCACCCTCAAGGCAGATCAACAGTTCGTGCAGTCGTGGGGGTAAGCCTGCTGCTCCGTTACACTGCCAAAGGGAGCAAATCCTGCACTCCGCAGGCTTGCAAGGCAGAGGGATCAGAGGCTTGGGAGAGCTCACTTTTACAAGAGCTCCAGCTGCTTCAGCCTTGTTAAAGTGTGCATTAGAGCTCAACCTCCTCCTTATTTTGAGAGACTTACAGGTTCAACTTCGCAGGGCAAGTCCTGCAAATGAAGATGGATGTTAAAGCAGGTCAGCTGGACACCTTCATGGAAGAGGGGACTGTAATCTCAATACACCAGCATCTCTTGGCACCTACTACCAGACCCAGGTGGGTTAGGATTAAATCCTGCAGTAGACTGTGTGCCAGTGGAAATCTAGGAAGGTAGGTTTTTCCTCTCTCTAACCTTTAAACAAGATGTTAACTTGCAGCTCTTTGCCTTTTCCCTAGGCATTGTCCAGTGAAAAAATACCTTATTGCCTTTTCCAGATTTATTAGGGAAAGGACGCCTGTCAAGCTCTGCAGAAGTAGCTCAAGGCCATCCAGGCTGGGAAAGCTGCTGCTCCTGCGGCACTCGCAGGTTGCTGCAGGGTTTTGCATTAATTATCTCTGGCTCTCCTGAGACCCCGTGGTGCACAGGGCGTGCTGGGTGGCTCTGCCAGCACCAGGGCTCTTGGTATTCACCTGTTGCCAAAGAGAATAGTTGGTCACTTCCCTCCTGGGGGTTTGTGTAACATGTATTTATTTCGTCTGACTTTACTGGAGAAGGTGTTAGGAAGGAAAAATCTGAAAATTGTCGAGAGACAAGTCAGTAATGGAATAAGCATACAGGTGTTTTGACATTCTTCCATTATAAGCAATTTTTGTTTTTTAACTTTTACCAGAGGTATCTTCCTGCTCAGCATTTTTCTTTGGGCAAGGGTTTTTTTTCCAAAGGAGGGAAAATAGTACTGCTAAGGGTTTTCCCTTCAGAGGCCTATTTCCACTACGGGGATTGCTCCAACAAATTTTTTGTGCCACTTTGTGATTTCTAACACATTTTCAAGAGTGAGAGGCTGCTATAGCTGCCGTCTCGAAGCTGTGAGCAGAGATCATTGGTGGTCTCTAGTACTAATAAGGAATAGCTAATTTTAGCCATAAATGGAGCCTTCTTAAATAAAATGTTCTTTTTCAAGACTCATGGAGAAGTTCATTAAACAGAATTGTATTGCTCAAATGCTGTGGCTGTAACTTTCTAGTCTGAGCAGCAAGAGTTCCCGGTTGAAAGGCAGCCCCGAAGGCACTGCTTGCTATTCAGGTAGTTTTTGTCTTCAGTGAGCCTGTAGAGAGGTTCAAACTTGCTCCTCCAACGTGTGGTACGTCACTGAGATTGTCTGGACACCTCATACTCAATGAATATGAAGCACGAACACTTGCTTAGAGAAATGTACATTTATCTCTGAAGCAATTGCTTCATAAATCTGTCAGATCTGAGGATAACTCTGATATGTGGTGTTACCTTTAGCTGGGTTTGGGTTTTTTAGGACTTTTATTTTGTTAAAATCCATATAAATGGCTGGTGAAAGCATTGGGACTGGTGTTGGTGTTGGACTCGCCCCTGGGCAGCTGTGGTATTTCTCCTGGTCCTTGGCAAACTGACAGCAGAGCGACTTCTCAGTCTGGTCTACTACCTGGTCTACTCCCTGGTCTACTACCAGGGAAAGGCAAAACCAGCATCCTCCATCTGCAATGCCTCGAGGTATGAAGACAGGTAACTTCCCAAGCACAGCTTTGCCTCGGTGCTCGCCATGAATTAGGAAACAGGTATTTTGTTGATTTGACTTCTATGAGCACTGTTTTTCTCATTTACTGTGGCATTTTGGCGGGTTAGTTATTTCTGTTGTCTGTGTCTTGGAGTCTCATATCGCTTTGTGAGCAACCAGCATTACTGTGAACCTGCACGTGTGGTTGTCATGGCCCTTGGATGCTATATAGCCTCACAGCTGATAGGCAAGATTCCTGCACAGAATATAAAGTTATTCAACTTTGATGATTGAATTAACCCTCTTTGGACAGAAAGCTTCCAGCCCAAATGTATTTCCCTAAGTGTGCTGTGGATTAAGCAAGCGGTGGATAAGCGGTGAGATCTTTCCTCGCCTACCAGGGAGATCTGTTTAGAGCAGGCTGGAAGCCTAGATTAGAAAATAACTTTTTTTTTTTTCCCCTCCCTATCTGTTGGAAGAGGCTGCCAAAGCAAGAAGGTGAAACTATGCCAGTGTAGAGGACAAAGGATCCTGGTTTGCTTAGAGCACCGGCTGGACCCCAAAAGTTCCCACGAGTTGTGAAGATAGGGGATAAATTGTATATGCTGATTTGCTGAATGCTGTTAAAGTTTTGCTGCAATCCTTGTTTGGCTTTGGTTGTAAGTGTCTGTCTTATTAAAAAAAAAAAAAAAAAAAAAAAAAAAACCACCCAAAAAACCACACAAAACCAACCAACCAACCAAAAAGCTTTACAAAATAATTGTGTCACATTGTTCACCTCTTCTGTGTCCCTGAAGGACACTCTGGTTAATCAAACGCATGTTGGCACTCAGCTTCTGGAAAGCAGGTAGGAGCTGCTGGGGTGCCTGGGGACTGGGCAGCCATCGCACTGGTTTTGGCAGCTGTGTCACAGGGTTTCCTTCCCTGGAAGCAGAAATGTAAAGAGCCATCTAGGAACCATATGAGACGTGCAGTTTAGGGACAAGGCAGCCCAGTCTCGAGGAGACCTCAGGGGAGAGGGGATGTAAGGTGGGAACCCAAACCCAACTGCTTGTTGAACATCCAGAAAGGACCATGACTGCCCCCAACTTTAACCAGCAGTAAACTGCCCACCAATTCATGGTAAGCTTTTATTTTGGACCAGAGTCCAGCTGGCAATCAAACCTCTCACCCATTAGTTCCTCTGAGCCCTTGCAGGTCTGGACCATTCATTTGCTGGTTGTCACGCCACTGAAATAATACAAGGCTTTGGTGTGCAGAAAGGTTGATGCTTTGCTGACTTTGGGTATATGAAACTAGCTGTCAATTGCTAATAATAATTCTTAACATAGTGATGTTAAATTTAATACAGCCTGAACACGTGAAAGAACGGAAAGCTGAACTTTTGACGAGTACCGGTGTGCATCAGCTGCAGAGCTGAGATTCTCGATTCCCAAGCCGCTAACTGAACACTGGGCGAGTCCTCCCACGGTCTCTCCTTACAGTCTGTCTCTTGCGTTGTACTTCCTAACGCGCTGGGGGTATCATTTCCAATATTGCCCTTCCGCCTAAGGGTCTCAAATGCCGTATAAGCAGTCAGAGAAAGTTCTGACGTCCACCCGTGGTGGAGAAGCTGCATTATTGCTGTGGTGCAGGAGGTGGTGGTTGTCTCTTGCTGACCGCTACGCGGCAGGATGGTGATGAACCTGCCTGTGCCTCCCAACTAAACCACCTGTACCTCTCCTTTAGGTAAGAACTATAATTGTTGCCTGAACTTAAGACATTTTCCCTGTCTTTCTTTATAACACTGGACTCCTCAGGCCTTTGTTTCAGTAAGCGCTGCTGTGCAGGTCACTCATTTTCCTCTAATGTTGGAAATGCTCGATTGCACGTTGCATCCGTGATGGACCTCATACACTCTCAGAAAGCATGAGAAATGTAATCTCTCTGCTGCTGAGGACGGTTGGTAATGCAAGCAGCCCAGGGAAACCACGGGGAGTTATTTTAACAAAGAACACAATATAGAAGTAGAAGACAGTTGCACCAATACAGTGTTGCAGCTGCAAAATGGGAACTGTCTCCTCTATGCAAACAGGATTAATAGAATTCAGAGAGAGGATGGAGAATACTACCACAACTCACTTCAGCAAGGAAGACCTCTGGCTCTTTTAATCCTAGATCCTGCCTCAAACTTCAAAGCGCCATGCAATAAATCCCTGAACAGAAAATGAGGAGATAGCCTGACCAGAAGGACTGGGGGACCAAGCTCCCCTGGAGTGCCTACCTCCTGGACCTGCACAGCCCTTGCACTCCTCATCCTGTTGGAGAAACCCTGGTAGAATGGAGAGAGGGACGTGCTGGTTATCCTTATAAATGGCTAATCCAGGTGCTTCGGTGAGATTAAGGCTGTTATTTTAGCAGCAGGTTTGTCACCAACTCCTACTCCTGGTCAATCCCTTGGCTGCTTGGTGGAGGTGGCTGAGGAGGGGGGTGGCTCTCGCTCTGCCATTTATATGTGGTTACTAATTGTCCAAATCCAGATGAGTTGTTGGCTTTGGTACATTTAAGGGATCTTAACCCAGTGAGACCAACAGCCATGCATTTTCCTAGGAAATAAAAATGGGCACGTTATGATGGATGCACGAAGCCTAGCACTGCTATTCCTGTTTTTAACGGCTCTCCCACAGGTTGCTAGCAGGGAAATGTTTGCTTGCATCCTGCTGAGCTGATGATTTTGGACTAACATCCTTAAATCAAGCTTTTATACCCAAGTTCAAACTATGTCTGTTGAGCTCATATTCAAAAACCTACCCATGTCTTGGTGCTGGAAGAGCTGGTAAGTCTGCAAGAATAAATGAGCGGGTTCTGCGCTGCAACGCAGGAGAAGGCATAGATGCTTTACCAGTGATTCAGTGAGCATTGCTGTGAAAAATCATTCTGTGATTTTGGTAGTTCATACCGAGCTACTTACCGGTGTGGTGGAGGAGCCAGGGAACTTCTCAGTTCATTTATCAAAGCGATTGCAATTCAAAGCAGGTGAAGCACTAAAAAAATACCGAGCAGCGAGAGATCACTTCTACAGTGTGTGTAGATGCTTTGTGTACAATCGATGGGGACAGGGCATGGGACTCTCTCGGTCATTACTTCTCTGCTGACCTTCCCAAGGAAGGCAATTGATTTGGCAAGATTTAAAAATCGGTCTTGGCCTTCAGTGTTGTGAGAAGGGTCATTTGAAAAACACCCGGTGTTGAATTAACCCCCAGGCTTTCGACGGGCTTGCCCCCTTTGAATCAATGATTTCCAGACACCGGGTGCTCCCTGTGCCAGACCCAATCGTGCAGTAACTCCCTTTGTAACACTGGAGTAACCACAGCGGAGGAGGCAGAGCAGTAGGATTGCTTTTATCTTCAGCTTAGACCGACATGCGTTATAGGCTGTATCAGCAGAAATCCACAGTCGTAATACCTGGCATCGCATGGAAAGCCAAGTAATTCCGTTTACCTAGTTGTCCTAGAAATCCCACCGTAGCATGTTTCATCTTTTGCTCTTGGGAATCAGGTCTGAGAAGTCCCTCCTCAGCAAGAGAAACAGGTCAGTATTGAGTCCCTTGTAACTGTGATTTCACAGCACATGGCTTTTCTATTTGGCTTGAATGTTATTTTCTCTGTTTTATTGTTCATGTCTTTGTCGTTAAGTACAACTATTTTGATCTTATTTTTCCATTTCATGGTTGGGTTTGAGTTGAGGGCATTACAAAGTTAGAAGGATGGGATGCTGAATGCATCTGCAGGATGAGCGCTCTTCCTCCCTCCACCCCTGTCCCGCTCTATGTGCAAGAGACTCTGTCTCTCATTGTCCCTTCACCCCTGTTTTGTTTGACTGGTCCTTGCTTTGAGGACTTTAAAATCTGTCTGTGTTTATGGCACCTTGAATTGGGCAGGCCCTTACTCTCTATTGTAATGCATATAATAAATGTTAGGCTTTCATTTTCAACGTTAATGCAAGATGTAATGGGATTGTGGCAGTAAGGATGAGGGCTTCTTTTGGTTGTGACATGAGGCCACGGAAATGGGGAAGATTTTATCCCCAGTGAAGTGCAGTGGCTGTGAAGAGGCAAAGCAGCAGCACTGTGAAGCTGTTTTAATTAAGTAAATGCAAATGAAGCTGGAATGATCACACTTGTGCATGACAACTTCCTTCAGGATGCCCCATCCCTGGAAATATTTGGGGTCAGGTTGGTCAGGGCTCTGAGCAACCTGATCTCGTTGAAGATGTCCCTGCTTATGGCAGGGGGGGGGGGTAGATGACCTCCTAAGGTCCCTTCCAACCCAAACCATTCCGTGATTCTAAGATGCAGAATTGCTTTTGGTTTCCGTTGACCTTTCCTTTCAGGCTAAAGCATGTTCATGGCAGTTATTCACACAACCCAAAGCACGTGGGAGCAGAGCTCCATCCGCTCTGTACAAGCGAGTACACGTCCCACCTGCAGCCGTGCGGTGCCGCTTTGCCGGCAGCTTTTCCTGAGCTGCCGGCTCTTGTCCTGCCCGCGGCCGCTGGACCAGCCTGTTGACACTGCAAACAGAGAGATCTGTTCCCAGCTCTCTGTAGTTTGAAGGAAAACCCAAACAAGCTGCCAAATCAAACTAAATGTGTTTTTCAAGCTCCACCTAATCCTTTCTAAAGCTTTATTAATGCTCAGTTAAATGCAAGCCTATCTGTTTATTTTTATTTCCTCTTAGGCTTTCTTCCTTATTCATTTGAGAGAGCGAGTGAGTCTTTCAGGACTCGCCAACACCTTGATTCCCTTTTAGAAAGGAGCAAATCTCAGAGTATTGCAACCTAGTTTTTTGAATCACCTGCAAAACCATGAGTCTTTGTTCCCTTTTCATTTAAAATACTTTCACCATTTAATTTTAAATTTCAGGTAGCAAAACCCAGCAGCATTTCCAGATGGAAAGAAATAGGTTGTGTGTAATTCAGAGAGGGACTCCTGCTTGCACAGTGATGTTTTTGCTGCTACCAGGTGCACCTCTACCAGACAGCTTTAACAGCATGGAGACTATACTTTTTTTTCACATATATGCACTTTTATGAAGCTGCTGTTGGAGCAGCCGCTGAGCCTTCAGGGATATAAAGACATGGCTTTATCCACCACTGAGGTGGACCAAGCAGGAGCTCAGGAGGATGCCAGTGCCAAAGCACCTTGCTCGTGAATTGAAACGCCTGGCATCTGATAGCAACAGCCTGAGCTTTTAGTGGCAGCAAGAAGGGCTCTCCTTTTAGCTTTCTTCTGAAAACTGTCACTCATGCAATCTTTTCTAGCCTCGCATAGTCAGACTTGTATCTGCTCCAAATCTTGATTTTTTTTTTTTAATTTTATTTTATTTTAACTTTTTGTGTCACGCTTGCAGAGAATGGGAGGGTGCCTGCTATTTTTGCAGGAGACAGACGCTGCTCTGTGAGTAACGATGTCCCCCAGATATCCCCAGAGCAACCTTCGCTTCTCAGCCCTGCTGCTCCTCAAGGATGAGCTGACCGGCTACTGGCGCCAGGTTGTATACACAGATTTTCTTCTGCTTTCAGCACAGGTGACGGAGGGGAGCTGTTGCCAAGAGCCTCGCGGTGCCGACGTCCACCCGGTGTGCGGGAGCTGAAAAGACAGAGGTTTTTCTCTTTAACCTAGGAGCCCTGCTCCTGTGTCCTGAGCCAGGCAAGCTCTGAAAATCCAGTGTCCTTATATGCGATGTGTCTCTAACTTCAGTTTTAGCTAATTGCTTCCTAATCCTGGGAGGTGCCAGGGAGATGCCCAAGGGGCCGTGGTGGGATGCCTTCCTCGCGATCAAGGCTTTTGGAGCCTTCTCCCACCGCAGGGCTGGCTGAGGCTACCAACAGCTGTTCTCAAGCCAGTTTTCTGCACAAAAAACCCCATCAACAACCTTGCTGGTCCCACACAGGGAAGGAGGGAGCACTGCTTGCAGCAGCAGTGGGCTTGCATCAGGCTACTTCTTCCTGAGCGCTTCACCTGAATGCATGTGCCATGTCTTGGGGGGGCATGTGTGATATTTAGCATAAGAGGCTCAAAGCCAAAAAGTGTTTCCTTCTCCAGCGTTGACAGCGATTTAGCCTTCCACCTCTGTTCCTGTAGAGGCTTGAGAGGGGTCATGCCAGGTCTGCCGAGGACTTGCCCATCAACCCTGTCTTTGGCCGTGCTGCTACTGCTGGGCAGGAGCAGTAATATCCCAAGGCTTATTACCGTGGGATTAGCATCTCCTGTGCATGCTATCCTGCTAATCATGTCTCACCTCCTGCTTCCAAGCACGGTCATCCCACCCAGGTCTCTCCTGGCTGCACACAGACTCACCACGATCTTACGTTCCTGCTGGAGCGGCAACAGGCAGGTTTGGGGAGCGAGGCCATGAAACAGTGATTCCCCGTGTGGCACGGGTGATGCTGAGCACTGAGGGAGCATCCTGCCTTTGTTACCATGACACCGCTGGCATCCTCTGCCCTCGTTTTTGTCTGCCCAGCCCTGGGTGCCTGAATGCCGTCATACACGGGCAGACAGCAGCGCAAGTGCTCTGCTGTTGGTTTAAAAGATGTCTTGCTTTCTTCTGTGTGACGGCTGCGTATTGCTAGGCATAGTTCTCCTTGCAGCACAGCACTGTGCGTGCTTTCCAAATGAGATAAATCATGAAGCAGACCAAAGCCAGGCTCCAGACCAATGTGTACTCTGCAGCTTTTTCTGCAAGCACAGAAATGACAGCCAGGAGTTTGCATTTCAAGCTCACCCCCAGCAGTCTGAGGGCATGGCTGAATCTCAGTTTGTTTCTGTTCACCTGCTAACAGCTCTGATCTGCTTGCCAGGGATGCTGTGAGGGTCCTGAGTATGGTTGTTTTTGTGGGGTTTTTTGGGTGGTTTTTGTTTTATGGTGCGGGTTTTTTTCTACAATGCTTTAATGCATTGCAAATATTGGTATCTTCCTTTACTGAAGCAGGAGACTTAAGCTAGGATTGTTGAAATACCTTGGGGGGTGGGATGTTCCTGGTGGCACAGACACACAGAGTCAGCCTAAAATACCAGAACTCAGCCATTTAAAGGAAAAAAAAAAAAAAAATCCCTTTCTTTAAAATTCTTTCAAATTTGTGACAGCACCTGTGTGGAAGTGGAGCAGACCCTAATTTTCCAAGAAACTTATTCTCTGAACAGCCAGCTCCTGCTGATGGGTGATCGGTGCATTTGCCAGGACATGATTTTTTTAAAATCCTGGTTTTCTGGGGCCATCCTGGCAGGGACTCAGCCGCATCCTGGGGGAAATGCCCCTGTGGTGGGGCCCTTGCCCCCAGAGAAGGGGAAATGGTAGCTGGGATATAAAGTAAGAAATGTCTCTCTTAACATGCTCCTCCGGTAAACCAGTGCTCCCAGCAAGGCAGGGGTCAGGGCTTCCACCGTGATGGAGCTCAGCTCCTCCACCCAACCCTCCCTGCCATTGCTCCTCCGAGCCAGGGTGCCATTTGCGTAAAATGCTCTGAAAATAAGGAAGCTCTCCACTTCTGAGTCTGAGAGATGGCCTCAGGCCATCCGTGCAGCATATTTTTACTGGTGGGGCTGTGTTTAGTTTTGCCTTCCCAGCATCAGCTGTGCTATCCCAGTTACTCGTCAGGCTGGTATGCACATCCGAAGCGGCGATGGGAGACTGAACAGTGTGTGCGTCTGGGATGGGAGGAAAATAATCCTGCTGGCAAACGTGACCTTCCCTCCCGGGGAAGTGCAGCAAGTGGAGCTTTACCCTCTGCTCTCACATGTCCCACTGAGGCTGCCTGAGCCAGGGATGCTTGCAAAAATCCCGGGCCAGCTCCATCCCTCTTCCGCATAATTGTTTTCCATCTGAATTTTCCCTGGCTGAAAGGAGAGCAGAAGCAGGGCTGGCATCTCTGGATACCAGCTTCAGGAAAACACCGAATCACGAGCTTCACCTTACACCGCACACTGTGATGGGACAGTTTGTACACTTAAGGGGAGACGTGCTGGTGTGTCTCGCTGAATCAGGGCCTATATTTGGAGATCAGCCGCAGGAGGTTGCAAATAGCTTGCACACTTTGAATGTGGACTTGGGATAAGGCGCTCTTCGCCTTGGGCAACCCCGATGCTGATCCGTCTCACACCTCCTGTCTGCTGGTAGATGTTCAAGGGAGATCTCTTTTCCAAAACAAAATCTGTACCGACCTCCACTACAACAGCAGACCGACGTGCTCAAGGAGCAGGAAGAAATCTTGCAGGGCAGTAGATGTTGGTTGCCAGCACGTTTTTGAGAGAGAAAAGGGAGCTAATTTGTGGAAAGCAGCCTAACCTGGTCATGCCTTTCAGCTGCATGCTCCAGCTGGGTTTGGTAACCAACATAATCCAGTGAACAAATGCATTCAAAACCTGAATTTTCTCCAAATGGATGGGACTGTACTTTTTTTCCCAGCATCCTGCTGAAAGTAGTGCCACAAATTTTGTTTCTGAATTGGAAGAGTTTGAGGATTTTTCATTTATTTCTATTTGTGGATCACTATGATGGTATTGACAGGGCTCCTGTGTATGAGATTGTGGTAGCAAGTATGTTTTAAAGCCAACTTGGGACTCACTGGCAGCTCTCGGACTGCTTTCTGGTGAAGTTTTACATCCAACAAGTTGGATGACCCTCACAAATGCATGAGAGGAAGGTTGATTTGCTTTAACTTTGAGGTTTTTTGGACTAATGAGTGATCTATCGGAGCTGCTGAACTGCATTCAAGCCAGTTTCTAGCAAGGAGGTGGAATTTTGCATGTTACCAGCTGATGATGCAATGTGTTTATAGGACTTTGGGTCCATGTAATTACTTTGATGGATAAATTTTGTAGATGGAACTGATCTCTGGGAATAGCATTTAGGTTTTTGTCTATCTCCAGAACGGGTTACAGCAGACATTGTGGCTGCAGGGTGTTGCAATTTTAAAAGGATGTGAGTGAAAGACTCAAGTATTAAAGTTATCTGCTGAGGTTCAAACTGCCAGCTTAGCTCTAGATGAGAACAGGAACACTGAAAAATCAATTTTTCTTTATGAATACTGTTTTGAAGTTGTGTTTGCTAGCTGCAAAGCAAGAGATGAGAGGTGTGTTTGATAACTTGCCCAAAGTTTTTGGCAGGTGTCAGGATTATCAGTGGTGGACGGGTAGTGTTCAGGAGAAACTCATGTATGTTTTTGGAGGCAATAGAAGAGACTGCATTGGAGATAACTTCACTGGACGCATGGGGTAGCGAAGGGTGTTGACTGAAGCTGTGTGGGATAGCAAAGCTACTTCAGAGAGACTTCACCCATCTGTTAAAGAGATTCTCCCCACCAGGGTTTGTATTCATCCTCTTTATACTTATCTTGATTTAGAAAAAAGCCTGAAATGGTTAATTTTTGTTGTTGTTGTTTTGGTTTTTAAGGTGTTTGTTGTTCGTGGGGTTTGTTTTTGGTTTTGTTTTTGGTTTTTTTTAAATCTCTGCTTAGGGGTCTCTTCTTTTTCACTGCCTCGATCACAGCTTAAGCCTGTGTTGACTGAAAGACTCATGAGAGAGCTGGGGAGCAGCTAAAATGGCTTCACTTGGAGGCCTTGAAGCCTACCCAATGGGCAAAGGAAGATAAAGTTTTCAGTTTTTCAGAGCAACACAGACCACGCAGCCTCATACGTGTGCAGGACGTAGAGATGCAGTAGCATCCTTCGGAGTCTGCTGGGAAGCCCCATCTCCCGCACAGCAGTGATGGGTTACACCGGTGCGTGCTGAGGGTGAAGGTGCAGATCTGGACCCAGGAAGCCGACCCGCGGCTCCGAGCATGGCTGGGTGAAATTAAGTTAGCCACGTCTTGCGAGCCAGACAGAGAGCAGGATGCAGCTGGCTTTTCTCTAATTTTCTCCACTGAGTGATGATTCAATTCCAGTGCAGGGAATTGGGCAGAAACAGGCTCTGCTCAGCCCTCTGGACCAGCTGGGCTTTGCTCACCCGTGGGCAAACCTCACGCAACCTGCTCCTCATGAACCATTCCTCTGAAGTATCCCAAACTTGAAGAGGACCCGGGAAGGTTTGAAGACATCCAGGCAGAGCTGAAAGGGTTTGCAGGAATCATTTTCAGATGGTGGGTAGCGAGAGAGAAGAAAAGCCCTGTTGAGAGTGAGGAGCACGGAGCTACGGCTTTCGGCATGGCAAGTCAAATGGCTCTTCCTGAGAGAGCCTGGGGTGTGCAGGAGCAAGCACAAGTTGTGTTTGTGGATCTCGGTTGCTCTCACGACAGATGTAGGTCACGCTGGAAACAGACTCCACTCGTACCGAAGTGAGCATCTAAAGTCTGGCTTTGCAACCCAGTGTTGGAATCGGAGAAAGGTGGTCCTGTGAGCTGACCAGAGCAGCCACTCTCGAAGTCCCGTTCATCATCACAGACCGTCTCAGGAGGGATGGACCGAGCAGGTCTTTGAGGGTATTCGCTGCACGTGTAACCCCATTTTTATTCCACTGGCCTCTGTTCGTAATTGTGCCTTTTTCTTTTCCCTTTAAAATAGCATTTTTAAAAGAAATCCTGTGCAAAGAAAGGGGGAGCTTTCTGTGACACGCTGACCAGCAGCAATCAGAGGACTGGATTTTGGCAGAGTATTGCCAAGTGAAAAAGGGGATTTAGTTTCTGAAAGAGGAGCCTAAAGACAGAGAACCCTTGCATGTCATCTGGAAAAAAACATATAAACGCTTTAAAGTGAATGCCCAACAGTGGCAAACTGCAGCTACATTCGTAGGCTCGTTAGCTATAGCGTTTCATGAACATGATTATCTTACGGAGGTGGATAACTGGTGGCTCAGTACCTGACCTGACAGAAGGTGCTGCTCTGCCTTACATTTTCTTTTTTTTTTTTTTTTGCAATGATCATTTTTATTAACTTTGAATAATTCTTAGCTGTAACTGCACAGTCATTGTGGGGGGGAATTATAATCAAAATGTTTCTAATATGAACACTCTGTGATTTTTTTTCCCTTTCCAGAAATACTTTAACAGACTGACACCTGCTATTGTGCTGATGCTCTTTTTGCTCCATCAAGCTTCTCTGCAGATATTTCATCTACTCTTTTTTTAGTTACTGTTACAAAAGGCACTGACTCAAGTCTTTGAGTTGTCATTTCAAAAATGGATTCAAAATAACAACCAAAAAAATGTTTTTCAGGGGAAGGCGAGAGAAACCAAAAAGTACTAAATAGAATAAAGTTGAGCACAACTTTTTGCTGGAAGAGCAAATCAGTACATTTATCATCCCTTTGGTCTCTGTCTTTCAGGATGTTTTATGCATAGGTAAGACCTTGAGGAAAACCAAACAGTGTTTAGGAAGAGCTGGTGTTGACAGCCTATACTGCAGTCTGGCCAGACACTGGCCAGAGGGCTGGGATGCGTGGGAGAGGTCCCCGAGGAGAAGCAGGTTGGGTCCTCGCCGGGTGCTGACTCTGGAGGGTGCACAGAGCTGAGGGTGGCTGCGGCATGACGTGGCAGCCTGCGCTGTTTGCCATCTGTAAAGCATTAAATGACCTAGCCCCTATTTAAATCAGAGACTGCCTTGACCACTGCTGTCTGCAGCAAGGCTTTGGCTGTCTTCCCTTGGGGGGAGGCTGGAGGAGTGCACAGCGTATTTGTGGAGAAGATCCACTGGTAAGAATGGATGAGGTTTTTTTAAAATAGAACAGCTTAAGTTTTTAAAAATGTTTAAAACTATGAACATCATTTATTCACTAAAAATCATAGCTGCAGTTTTCATTTTGTTTTCTACATTTTAATAAAATCTTCAGAAAACATTTCACTCAGTGAAACCGACTGGGGTGAGTAGATAAGTATTTTGAACACCAGGGAATGGGATCTGTTTGAAGACACGAAGACTGAAGGTCAGCTGCTGGCCACAGCTGGGAGAAGGTGAGGTCCCTACGTTGCTTGGCTTATGTCTGATGAAAGATATATGCATGTTTTTTTTCAGAATGTGATCTGGCAGTTTCTGATTTCAGAGCTAGGAGGACAGATGAGCTACTGAGTCCTTGGGCAGCTTCGCTCAGTCTCTTCTTGGAGCTCCTCATTTTTTAATGGACTGACCCATGCCATCCCATTGCAGTTGGGCTAGATGATCGTTGTAGGTCCCTTCCAACTATTCTATTCCATCCCCTATCGTCTCCTATCCCCTATCGTCTCCTATCCCCTATCGTCTCCTATCCCCTATCCTATGTTATCATTAGGGACTTGGCTTTACTGGGATGCCAAATGAGCACAGCATGACATACAGTGTCCAGGCATCTTGTAAAGGTCTGTACCAGCCCCCATGGGCTCCAGGGAGGTCCAGTCGCATGCCTGGTGGAAAAGAAAGGACAGACCGTGAAGTGCACAGCCTTTGGTGATATGCCACGTGCAGCAGGATCAGGGCCCAGGAAGCAGCTAAAGCAAAGGAGAGAGAGACCTTCAAACAGGTGAAACGCTCATCGTTGCTACTGGCAACATCGCATGATTGCACAGCATTTGATAAGACGTGGGAAGTTAGGGAGGAGGTTGCTTCATCCATCTAATGCTACTGTAGGATGTGAACGCGTCTACCACCCATTTTCAGTTGAGCTCGTTATAGAATCTAAACTGGCTATTGATTATAAATTTTCTATTTAAACTGTTTTTGAGAGAAAAGCCTTTTCAGTCCAAAGTGAACCTTTCCTGCCCTATTTTCAGGTTAATCAATTCTCATCCTTTATGAAAAATAATCATAAAGCACATGTTCCCTCTTTTAATGCAGTTCTCTCTCACTTGGAAACCTTCCCCATCCCTTCTCTTTTCGAAAGCAAAATAATTAAGATCAGCAGTTGATCGGCATCCCAATGTAGCTATTTGTTAATGTTAACTGGAAAAATGGCACAGATAATTTTACCATGAGAATATCGTAACACATGTATTTTTTTTTTTTCCCCAAACAGGATAGACATTACAGTAAAAGCCTTTCTATCTTGTAATGGGTTTGGCCAGCTTCCCATGCGCTGGGGTGGTGCCGCCCTCCTGGATTTGCCCTGGGAGCTGACCACTGAGCTCGCTCCTGCCTCAGTCCCCTGCTCTGCCCAGCACATCATCGCCCCCGTCCTGCTTTCTCTGCTCGGGCAAGAGCTAGCACTCCGTCTGAGGTGAAGGGTTTTCCTTAAAACACTGTTGTAGTGCATCACCCCCTGCTCGCTGCAGCTCCAGCAGCTCGGCCCATCTCCCTGCCATGCTTTCCCCAGCCCCAGAAAGGGGATAATAATGCATAATAGGGGATAATAGTGCATAAGGATTAAAATATTAAAGTGGGTTGAGGTTAAAAGGTGTTGCGTGGATCTGATTTGTGCTATTGAAGGTCAGCAGAAGCTTTAGGATGAGGATAGAGTAATAGTACTTTAAAAAATAATTATGGTTTATTCTTTTCAAATCCAATTATTTTCTGGAAGAACAGCAAGTGGTTTTAGTGTAACGGCCATGGAAGTCAATCACAAGACATACAAACCCTGCGCGACTCTCAATGCTTGCATTAGCCCTAATGCTTTCTCTCTTCAGCATTTAAATTTCTGCTTGCAAAATAGTTTATAGTAAGCTCTGCAATACATAAATATAAAAGCACATAATAGATGATTCCCTCCATATTACTTTTTCCTTTCACCCACGGATGATTTTTACTCGCAGCAGTGGTACAGCATGCCACGCAGCCAAACCCAAACCACGTAGCCTTGGGCTACTGTTCCCATGTAACCCATGTAATGTGCTTCTGTGTCTTGGACATCACCTCCTGCGTGGTACCCAATCTGCCAGTTGATTATTTTTGTTTTCAGATATTCCCAGACACAGACCCACCAAAGCAGCTGCCTCTTTGTTGGTCCTTAAGCAATGCAGAAAGATTGCCCATTTGATCGGCTCATGCCTGTATTGTGTGCCATACAGCTGGGTGGAAGTAATTTTATTGCACTTTCTTCTACTCATCGCTGTACAAGCAGGTATGTGCATGATCGCCTACGTAAGGTTTGATATTCAGGTGAAGCCATGCAGTTGCGCATGGGCACCGGATGCCTAACTGGCTAAATGTGCTCAGTTCTGCATGTGTGCGCCCCAGCGCACCCGAGTGTGCAAATCCAACTCATGTTCAGTGGATCCATCGCTGCTTTTACCCTCTGAATGAACAGGCAGTCCTGGGACCACATGGTATTCAATATCAGTTTGTTGGAACACATTGCCCATCGTCTTATTGAATGCACTGCATTATTCATCAGAGAGATTTAAAAAATGGAGTAGCTATTGTTGGTCCTATTTAAACTTTCAGTTCCTGCAGCATTGAAAGGAGCGGTCGTTACCTAGCTCGTCTTTCAGGGTAGCTCCAATTTGCTGGGATGCATATTTCCTGGGAAGCTCTGTAGGGCTCCTCAGGGCCAGGATGATTTATTTATAGGAATGACCTTACTGCCACTTTGAAGATTTTCTGCTGACATTTGTGTGCTGCATAGTATTTGTGGCAAAAAATTCTCTGTGTTTCTAATTCCCCTTTCAATTTGCAAAAAGTTTTTGCAATCTGTTTTATGGTTTGTTAAACTCCAGAGTAAACCATTGGCCAGAGTTACAGCTCGGATGCCTCTGTGGCTCACTCGGACAGCTTGCTTGTTTTCCATGCCCATGTTTTCATGTTCCCCCTCTGGATACAAAGCCCAGCGCTGCTGATCTACTGCACTGAGCAGCATTGCTGTGTTTTCCTGCAGGCTGCACCCCTGCAGCAGCGCCACAGCATCCCACAAATCCCCAAAAGACGTAGAGGTCCTATTCCCTTGCGCTGCTGCCCGGGTGTGTTTGAAGAAGTATTTTCATCATCTAAGCTGCAAATGTCTCCAGGGACACTGAGCATTACCCAAACCTGCGATGCCTATTCTGGCTATGACCTAGGCAGATTAATAAAGTGCAGTTGCATGACCCATGGGCTTGGCCACGCAAACCTCTGGGGATGTTCTTGATGAGCAGGAGTCTCTGTGCTTATCTGGGCAACGTGACTGTCCTTTTTTGTGTCCTGTTTATAAACAGCCAGGCTGGGCTGACCCAGAAGGGTTTTGTTTGTACCCGTGGTGCGCGGGTCTGTGAAGGGCTTTAAATAGCTACTGACAATTATTTTAGAATTTTGAACAGGGAAAGAGCTAGTAAATGTTTTTGGAAAAGGTCTGATTAATGCAGTGGGAGAGAGCGGGGAGCCGGGTGAGGGAGGCGTGGATGCAGCGGGGTGCACAGCTGCCCTTGCGTGATGGGATGTGCAGTTAAGTGACATTTCTGACCACTGCTGTGTATTTAGTAGAGACAAACTTAAGGCTGATTCTTCTGCTGAAGCTATTAAACTTCTCCAGTTTGGGATCTCTGTTAGTGAACCATATATCCCCTTTATGTGGGTAAGAGCAGAGAGAGAAATCAGTTACCCTAAAACTCATCACTGAGTCGCTGCCATGGCAGGGATTATGGTCTGGCAGCTGATGCCTGCCTCCCCCCGCCAAGTGCTTCTTCTCAGGGATCTCGGCAGTATTATATGTCCCCAGGTGTCTGACAGACATGGCACAACATCTCTCTGAGACCCTGCACCGACCCCCTCTGTCCGGGCTAAGTCTCCCAAATGCCATGGGCGGCCACCTGAACAGTCCTTGCACCTTGCCTGCCCTTCACTGGGCTGATCAGAAATCCAGCCCGCTGCTGCTTCATCAGAGAAACATAGAAGAAAACATTAAAATCGCTTGCAGAAGGATGGGAGAATCAAGCAGATGCAATGTTTCAAACCACAGCCTAGCACAGCAGCACAAAACACCAAGCATGAGGCAGGCAATGGCAGATCCCTTCGGTTCTGCATGGAAATAAATACATTCCTGCATGGCATAGCCATCTCTTCAAATGCGGCTGGCTTCATGCAGGGAAAAAGTTGATCTCTGCAAAGCAAAAGCCTTAAAAATGTTCCAGGAAATAACTATGTTTTATTCATAGGGGGAGAAAACATGACAGCTAAGGGAGAGCAAAGCAGAAGGGTGGTGGGAAGGCTTTGCCGGTGTGTCTAGCATGCGGCACAGGTACCGCAAGGACCAGCAGGCAGGCAGGAGCAGGCAGGGCTGGAGTCTGACCTGGAAACCATGTGGCCTTTGCTGATGCTGAGAGTCATTCAGGCTGCCGGCCGGGGGGAACGTGGCGCTACAGTCGTCGTTTGTTTATAGGGTGTTTATTTACAGCCCTTGGGTGAGCCAGGTTATTTTCTAGCCTGATATCCCAAGGAAATCCCACTGCCTGCCAGGCGCTGGGCTCACTGCTCACCTCGGGTGGCTTCTGGATGTGCTGCCTGCTTCAGGTGGCTGACAGACAGGCAGACGTTCAAACCACGTGCAGTTCCCAGCGGTTTTGTGAAAATCAGCAATGGGTGAAGGCGAACGGCCCTACCACTGCCTGGGAAGAAAGCAGACGGGCACGGTCTGTCTGCCGCTGCACGCCCGGGGATGGATCCAGCCTGAGCAGCAGGCTCTCCCAGCACTGGACCAGAGCATGCAAAAGAGCAGGCAATGGCATTTGTGTGACCACGACTAGTGCCACCTATAAGCCAAAACCCAGGCTGTTGCCCATTTATATGTGCATCACTGATCCCTCTTGTGCACAAACCCCAAAAAACTAGGAGGAACGTGCAGTCACCCATCACCGCAGATGCCTGGTTAGGGGTTGGTGGGCCTGGATTACGCTTGCTTGGGAAATTGGCTGATGTCTGATGGACAAAATGTCTTCTAGCCAGGCCCAAATTTTGTGAAGGGACAGGGACTTGTCCAGGTATTGTCCCCCATCCTCCCCACTCTGTCCTTGCAGGACCATGTTGGTGGCCTGAGCCATTTAATGCCGGAATAATCTGCTTTAAATTTACCGGTCTGTCTTGCCACCCTAGGCTCATTTTGAATATGGGGTCTGATGAATGCTTCATCCCGTCCACAGGTTTCCCAATGAAAGAAGGATCTATACCAGAAAGGTCCCCTTGAATTATTCTCAGGTACTACGTATCTTGCAGTAGAAGTTGAGATGGTCCATGATCAGTACTCTCTAAGACATCCGAGTAAGAAATGACAGCGATGTTCAATTTAGATAAGGCAGATATTGGTAGTTGGGCTGGAAACTTTATGAAAATGAGGTGAACTAAACAGTTAATGGCTTTTAAAGTGTGATAATGATGAAAGGATTATTAAATCCTGAAGAGGTGGGACCAGATCTTGACCCTTCCCTTGGGTTAATTGTCTCCTGTGGAGACAGTACAGGACCCGGTGTTTTTCATGGGGTTTTCAAATGGTTTATACTAGAGCAAAGGGAGAAAAACTACTGAGCTGCAGCTTGGACCAGGGATGGGAGTTATCTGACAAGCTATAATCCGAAATCTCTGAAGTCTAGGGGAGAGCAGTCCTTTTAAAGCATCAAACTGATGGCAGTTCCAAGCTGGGACATCACGTGCTGTTGCGGAATGGAAATTCAGTCGTGCAAACCAGCTAAACATAACAACTGCTAAGAGAGAGCCTATTCTGTGGAAGAAAATAGGGAGGCTTACCCTATAAATTTATTCTCTGCACGTTCTGCATGAGGTTTTTGGAAATGCCCATTTACACAAGGCAAAGGGTAGCCCCCGGTTGGAAGAACCCCTAAAACCGTACTCTGCTCCAGGCCTCCCCAGTGCCTCTGCGTGGTTAAGGGTTAAGCCCTGAAATCCATCTCTTAATCAAGTGTCTCAACTGCCTTTAAAAATCAGGTAAATAGGAATTGGGAACCTGCCTTTAAGTTCTTCATCAGAGGACAGCTTCCAGCCTATTTATGAGAATTTCTGCTAAAGTATGTGACTTGGAAAAATTTTTATTACTGAAAACCTGAAAGCAAATCTTTTCCCCAGTTTGATTTACAGAAAATATCAAAGTATTAATTGCGGCCTTGGCTACACACATAACTGATGGGGTAAACAAGGGAAGATTATCTCACATCTGACCTACCAAGGGTTGTGGTGACCTACCATGAGGTTTGTTTTAGCATTTTGCTCTTTCACACGTCGGAATTCTGGGTCCTTCCTTGTAAAGCCATATCTGTACTTAAGAAAACAGAAGCATAGAGGCACCCATCCACAAATGTAAATGTATCACGGAAATGCCCTCAGCAAGCCATGGTTCCCAGCTTCACGCAGAGCAGACATCTTTATAAACTGTGCTCATTTATAGTCTTACGTGGGGTTTCCATAGGGTTCCCCACCTATATACAGAGGAGAGGGGAATTTTCCTCCTAGTAACAAATATTCATTATTTTAGCTTCTGGTCACCACAAACACTTATCCAATATTTTTTAATGAATTCTGACTTTTCTGTGCCAGGCCTCCACGTTTCTTCCCCTTGTGCTGACTTTTCTTGTCTATATATGATTCATTTAACCTTTCCCAAAAGAGTCTAGGGAATTAGATTAATGAGACAAACTAATAAACTATTGTAGCCATAAGACCTCATACACTTTACTTACCAAGTACAGTACATCATCCTTAACTCAGAGGTCCAGAAAAAGTTGTTAATGAACAAATTTGGCCATCCTCGGTGCTACGTGGCTACTGGCAAACAGGGACTTGGTGGCTGCGCCGTGGGTGCCAAGGCGGTGGACGGCTGCGGGGAGCTCTGCTATGGTTCAGGCATTGAGGTGCATCTGCTGCTCTGAATCTGTGCCAGGGAAATGCACCGTATAGCTGGAGATTTTATCACAGACCGTTGTAACTGAAGAACAATAAAGCAATTAGAGTTTGGGCCTGAGCCTACAGAACTTGGAAGGATGACGGACCTTGCCTTTATGGGGACTAACAACAAGGTTTGGGCCCGTATTGTGGCTTTATCCATCAGCCTCAAAATGACTTACCCTCCCACAGACTCAGTAAAGTGAGTTTGGGGCTATGCACACTTCTCTGAGGTTTGAGGTCTTTTCCATCACCAGGCAGATTTGTGCAGATGGAGGTCGGAGGGTTACCTTACTGTAGTTTCCCTGCTGAGGGTGTTTTTGTACTTCAGCCAAAAGCAAATTTGCAGAGGATCAGTTTAAGAGCGGTAGCTATCTGCACTCTCCCACCACCTCCAGTCCTTTGGTTGGGGTAAGGCAGGGGATGAGCGACGTGGTACAGGGAGCTCTGCCTTCAGGAGATGCATCCATGCCTTGGTGCAGCCGCAGTGGGATGCTGCGTGCTCTGGACAAGCTCATGCTCTAAGACAGGGATGGAGACCATGCATCTGACATTGATCTTTGTTTAATATAATATATTAAGCAATTCAAACAGGAAGCACCTGGCAGTGCTCTTTGGCAGGCAGCCCACGCTCTTGGGAGTATCACTTGCATTTGCTGTCTTCTGCTGTGCCCAGCCGCTGCCTCTCCTCTGCCAGCAGCTTTGGGGAGCGGGACAGAAAGCTGAGAGGGACTGCGAGGGCAGGCAGGCAGCAGGGACCCTCCTGCAGAGCCCACCTCCCCAGACTGGTTTTCTCTGAGCAGGTGGGAGCTGGAAGATCCCTTTTTTTGTAGTAATTTTGCCTTTTCTGGTGAGCTTTTTCCTCTGGGGTGGCTCTGGGATGGGGTGCAGAGGGGACACCAGGGAAGGCTGTATTCTGGCAGGCAGCTGCTTTTGCAGTCCAAGGCAGGGAACGCTAAGAGATAAGGGAGTGCACAAATCCAGATGAGATTTGGCTGTGACGAGTGGTTTTCTTACAAAGTGCACCTGTGTATGTCTGGAATAGTTTTAAAGATACACAGTTCTCTGAGCGCAGGGAGGTGAGACGGAGCAGGGGCTCCCGTCTTCCCCATTCAGGATGGTCTCAGCAAACTTGAAGGGTCCTGACCATGATGGCAGTGATGCCGTCCACCCAATTCACCCAGTTCTCTGCTGGCACGGGACGTGGAGGTAGACACCTCAGAAACCTGGAGATGGCAATGCAATGATTGCCATTAACTCCTCGTCTCGGTGCTGGTGGTAGAGGTGTCTGCCTTTTGCCAGCAAACGCGGAGTACCCGCTGGGAAGTGGCGGCCCTGGCTGTGGTTTAGTCAGACCCTAAAGCTTCACCCATCCAGGTTGGAGACAGAAGCATTTGTCTCACCTGGGAGAGTCATTTCTGAGCATCCTCTGATCTGGGAACCCCACCTTCGTTAGGGAGAAGCCTAATGGATCCAAGCACCTAAGAGCATCCTTTAAAGGGAGCAGAGTGGATTGCTGTCTGGGGTTCCAGCAGGCTGGGGACTGAATGCCTTCCCAAGTTCCTTTATGAGCAGAATTTTCTACTTGTTTATGTCAGTTTTGCCATGTGTAATCTGTTTGGCCTGCCTGGAGGAGCAGCAGGGCACTAATTAATTAATGATCACAGGAATGACTCACTTTCCTTGTGCCCTCCTGCGGCACCTTCTTTGTCACAGTAGGAAGCAGGAGCACAGATCCTGTTCCAGGCTGCCCTGGCCTGGCTCCTAGCTAAGGAGGCCAGCAAAATATGAATTTACAGTGACCGTGCAGTGTTTGCCACTTTCCCAATGTCACCACAGAAGAGCAGCGTGGGTGTGAGCTTGCTCCATGAATAGCCATTCTTCACTCACTGTTCCTGAGGAAAGCTGGAAACCTTGAGATTTTAATAGCATTGGGATTAATGCTGTCTGCTTAAATGAAGAAGACAATAGCTCTGTAATTAGTGTGACTTCCTAAACAAAAATGGGGAAACTGCTTGCCCTGCTACTCAGGGAAAGAGCCCAGCCTGGTCCTGGGGCAGGCTGGGCAGTAAGGCTCGTACACCACCACTGCTCCCCAAAATGCAAAGACCTGTAGAAGCTCCATCGCTTGCACGAAGCCTGTTGCAGTCCACATGTGGGCATGGGGAACCCCTAAGGGTGAGAAATCTTGCAGGGGGTTAAAATTCTCCCCCCACCCACAAGCTGTGGTATAGCGAGAACACAGAGCTTACATCAAGTTTAGGACAAAATAAAATTCATCCAGTTCTAACCACCGGGTCCGGAACAGGAGAGCTGAGGTTGCCCCTGTGAGGATCATGCTGGCTAATGCAAACTCCTGGGCACAGTGAGTACGGTGGAGAAGGGATGCCGGGAGGGGGGAAGCTGGGAACATCACCATGGAGGGGTAAATCATATTTTTGGGCGGGCAATGAGCTATTTGTTGTGGGCAGATTCCCTTCCCTCTGAGATCATCTCAGCTGACAGTCATCAGACATGGCTGAATTCTCCATTACCCAAAGAAGGCTTGGTCATATCCTCTTGTGACAGCTTAGAGTCTATTATTACTGTTTATTACCAGACTGACACAGGATGGCAGGTCCTGGCCTTACTGCTCTCTGCCTGCAGCTAGCAGAAGCGTGACGAATGCAGGATTCAGGAACCCTTGCTGCCATTAGAAATCCTGTAGGAAAAAAAAGCCTCCGAACCCAAAACGCACAACCACCAATGGTTGTCCCAAAATGTCACTGTGCCAAAATAAAACTTTTTATTTTTTTTTTTTTAACTGAAGGGGAAGATTTCCATGTAACTTAGCATTGAAAAACAGACTGAGGAGCAGCTGACAGAGCCCCTCAGAGTTCCACTGTACATTTCTTTTTCAAGCTACGCTGTGCAAATATAAGATTAAACATCACACGGCTTTCTTTAGCCCCTGGCCAGGCAAAGGTTAGAAAAGAATTCCTTTTTTATAGACATCTTTATCCATCTAGCATGTATCAGTTTAGCCAAGAGGGATGTGAGCACTGCGGAGAACTGATGCCGAGTAAAAGAAAAAAACCCCACGGTGTACTTACTTATTTTCCTAAGGATATTGTTGAGAAACTTCAGATGAACTAGAACCAGACAATGCAATACAGATCTTGGCAAATGCGGTGAGGTGCAAGCTAAACTGGATGTTTACTTTCCTCCTGCTTACGTTTGTGATCTGTAGCTAGGAACGGAGATTCAGTTCCCTGTTTGTTTAAAGGGAGATGATAGAACGTTTCAGGATACAGAAGCCTATGTTCTGCCAATTCATAGTATAAACAGACAAAGTATTTCCTGGGGTTGATTTGTAAAGAACAGCTGTTCTTTAAGATGCTGTAGGTATCTTTCCCTCAAACTAATTTGATCAGGACTTAAACCCCCTCCCCCCCAACAAATACTCAACAATTCAAGCAGATACTGCAGCTGCTGGGTGAGGAAGGCTTGAGTTATGAAAATGGGGAAATTGCTACTCTACAGGAAGATGCGAGCTAAATATTTCCTCTGGTGTGGGAAGTGTTGTCACGGCGATGGAGAAAAACAGAGCACCCAAGGAAATGGGTACCACAAGGAGGGGTAATTAGCGGCTGGCAGATCTAAATAATTTTCCTGTGTGAGTGTTTGGTACTAACTCTTAAGGACAATTACACAGGATCAGGACTCACCTTTTAAAAATATTCTATATAAGGAGAGGGAGAAAATGTGCCTAAATACCAAAATGTCTTCCTTTAACGTTCTTTTACCATTTTTTTTCTTCATCTCCTCTTAGTCATCGTTTTTGTGGCTGAACGCAGTTCAGTTTTTCATCCATACCAGGTAGCCTCCGTTGTCTTTTCAGTTTTAAAACTATATGGTGTTTTTGAGACCATTTATTTAAAAACAGCGTTTCAAATGAAGGTGGTTGCATTATATGTAACCCCTGAGATAGCTATCTGGAGTGCTGCATAAATTACAGCCTCTTCTACCGACCAGTTAATGTAAGTAAGATGGAAAAAAACCAGCATGCAGATGATGATGAAAGGCAAAAGCATTTTTCAAAACTCAAGGTCTTCACACTAATGGTAAAAAATTTCTTGTCTCTGCTGGGGGTCACCTTGTAAAAAACCAGCCTGCATGTGTATCTCAAAACATCAGGACTAAATTAGGTCTTCATAATGTGACTATAGTCTGAACTAGACTGTTCGTATTCCCCCGAGGGGTCAGCGTGCCTAGGATGTAACTTGTTTAGCCTAGTTTAGATGCAGTGAAATGTGCTGAGACGTTTTCAAGTGTGGCGAGCTGCATATGTTGCTTTCTCCTTGCATTTAGAAGATAGGACATCTCAGAACAGCTCGTAGGTAAATGGCTGTTGGAGAGATGGCTGCTAGATGATAAGAAAAATACTTCCTTTTAGATGGGAAATACTGCTTGCTAGACAGTTTCCAAAAATGCAGATGTTGTGGTAAAAGGCAGTTTGTTGAAACCAAACTGTTTTGCACAAGCTAATGAGTTTCGGCACATTTTTGAGCTCCACTAACAAGTGCTCCAGTCAGCTCCCTGCACAGTTTGCCAGAAGGACTGGGAGGTGGCTTGGACTCGACGGAGTCTATCTCTGAGGGACCCCGTGTTGTGATGAGGCGTCCCCATCACTTCAGAGTCCATCTCCGGACCAGCCACGCTGGGCTCCTGGGCTTGGACACTGGAGGCCTTAGGAGATCACACAGAGCTTTGGAGAGCATGTCCAAGAGTGCCTGGATAAATTACAAAAGCCCCAAATTCTGTGATCATTTCTTTTTTCGTTTTAAATAACATTGTTCTTTTTCTGGCAAGTTTTCAATATTTTTTCTTTTGTAGATTTAAGTATTTTAGAACTTTGAAAATTCAAGCAGAAAAGAAATAATGGCCTTTAACCAGTTCTAGTTGTACACTTGTATGATAAATATAAATTAAATCATTATTTTTGTCACGGCCCCTCCAGTATTGGACTGGAAGAAAAAAAAGCCAAAGCTTTTCTTGGTGTTCTAGGTTAATGGCTTGTCTTTCTAACCTAGAATCTCTTTCATTTCATGCAGCCTCAGCAAACTTGGGGCTTCATGATCTCTAGTCACATTATCTCTCAACGAAAACCAAATAAATCAAACTTCATAGAGGCTTACAACAATGAAAAGAGGCAGAGTGTACATGTTTTGGAGACAATTAGGGCAAACTTAGACTACATATTAGAAAAAAAAAATCAGTGTCAGCCAGACCCTGGAACAGGGCTCAGAGAAGCTGTGGGATCTCCATCCTTGGAGGTGTTCAGACTTAACTGTACAAGGCCCTGAGCAACATGATCTGACTTTCAAGCTGGATCTAACTTTAAAGTCGTCCCTGCTTTGAGCAGGGGGTGAAGCAGAAAACCTCTGGAGGTCCCTTTCTACCAAATCATTCTATGATTCCATGGCATTATCTGATACACATTTAACGCCAAAGCTGTGTAAAACTGTAGACGATGCCTACAAGTACAAAGAAATTATTGTAGCCAGAGCTATGGCACAGTCATTTCTGGGATGGACTACTGCAGCCATGCAGTCCACATGCAACGACTGATGGTACTGAAAGAAAAGGAATACGTAGGTATTCTGCTATATGAGAAAATTAGCTAAACAGAGCATATCTACCCCAAATGTAATCCAGAACATAGATCATAGAATCATAGAATAGAATCATAGAATCATTAAGGTTGGAAAAGACCTCTAAGATCATCAAGTCCAACCATCAACTAACACCACCATGACTCCTAAACTAGGCCTTGGAGTGCCACGTCTACACCTTTTTTGAACGCCTCCAGGGTTGACAACTCCACCACCTCTCTGGGCAGCCTGTTCCAATGCCTAACCACTCTTTCAGTAAAGAAATTCTTCCTGATGTCCAATGCTAATGCCAATATCCCTTATTTTTCCTGGCATGTTTTGGGAAGACCGTGATTAATACTAGATGTAAGGACCTCAGCCTGAGTGACCTCTTGGTGAGAGCAAATCTACTCATTCCTCTGTACTAAGCTGGGATATTGGTCCAGCACTGGCACAAGGAGAAATGTCTTCTCCATTGTGGAGCTGGTAGTCAAAAACATTGGGAAAAAAATTAACCAATTTGTCAGTCTTAAAAACATTTGTAATATATTTTTAAATAATGAGTTTTAGGAACCGATGTCTGTGGTTCTTTTTTTGTCTTGACTTCTAGTTTCTGAACCTTCAGATTGCACTGAGGTTATATTTAGTCCATATTTTATGCTTTTCTTCCCTGCCTTGAGGATTAGAAATCTACTTTGAAAACAAAATCTCAGAGCCGAACTTAATCACTTGACTCTAGAGGCAGGAGGTCTAGGACAGAAAGCAAATATTCCAAGAAAAACATTAAAATACTGCGAGTTGACAGAACTGTGATTTAACAGTGTTTAACTGAGAAGATCTAACAGGACCATATACCAGGGCAGTCAACAGCTCTAAAGGGAAGTCAAAGTCCAAGGGACTTTTCTCAAGGGGTTATCAAACTTAAATCAGATGAAGCTATTTTGATTCTGAGCAATACACCAGTGAGACCTTATTTGGAATATTCTCTGATAGGAAGGGAAGACAGCCAAGAAAGGAATACGATTCAGCTTCGGAGATGTGTGCTCTGAGGGAAGACAAGCTCCACTTGACCTCTTCACTGAGTGCCTGAGAACGTGAAACCTCTTGAAGACTAAGCTACCCAGGCAAGAAGTATACTTGGAATAGGAGAGTTGGAAATTCAAAGCTGGGATGGCAAGCTAAGAGAAACAGCACCAAAATGAAATGGCAGAACTTCTGTTTCTTCCGCAGAGTGGTAGGAAAGCACTAATCCAAACAGATTTTTGCTCCATGAGAGAAATAAGCTTTCTAATTTGATGCAAGTAATCAGCCCCATTCATCTGAACAGCCGCCTTCTGCTTCTGACATGTGTAGCCTGGATTCTATCTACATCAGTTGTGTAATAAATATTACTAATATACTCAGTGTAATGTGATTTTTCTATACCGATCAAATATGGCTTGTGGGCAAAGGTCCAAATCTGAACTTTTTCACCGGGCCTTGGGTGTTTGCCCAGACCCCTTGCCTGTAGCAGTTGACTTGAGAGAGAGATGTGTGGTGGGAAGTCTTGGGGGAAACTGGGCTACATGAAACCTCTGGCATTGCAAGAAGAGCAGTGCAATGTCTAGGAAGAGAAGCATGTGAATCCCCCTGCTCAAGGATTTCAATGTTTGTAAAGGTTCAATCTCCAGCAGAGGAATGTGACCTTCGTGAAACCGAGCAGCTTTACCAATTTCCAATTATTTCAGCACGAGTTCAACATTTTGCATAATTTTGTAAAATTGGTTTTATTGATTAACCTGAATTGCATTGGGCAAACGTAAGTCAATGGCTCGCCCTCTCTGCTTCTGGTTTGCTTGGCCAGTAATGAGGTGTACAGACAAATGATTATACATGGATCTGCCTGGCTTATGACATCAATCGTTGAGACAGGAGTTTACCCCTCAGTTAAATATACTTCTGAATTCTCTAATACTCAGTCCTTATTCTGACCTCTATGGAAGACCTAACTTGCTGTAATATTTAAGCAATTTCAGCTGTATACAATCCCAATATATACTCTAAATGGTCCTTTTGTATTAAAGCCCTGTAAATTTAAAACTGTCCCTGGACATGGGCAGTTCCAGAGCTGTCTGTCTTATGGAAGTGGAGGCTGTTGAAGCTTAAACTTTTTTCAAAGACCTTAGGCAAGACAAACTCATACGCAGTTGAGACATGTGGTTGGAATACTGAAGCAACACATTCCTGAATCACAAAATCTGTATTTCTCAGGGTGGCAAGGATTATTTGGGAGACATCAAACATATTTTTTTATATGAAAGCAGAAATGTGTGCTACAAAAAGACTATTTATAATGCTGCTTACCTACTAGATAGCCACGTAAGAGCTATCAGTGGGAGAGAGTACTGACAACAAGCTAATGAGCTCCTGCTGTTCGATAAATGTCTTCGCTTTGCTTCAGCATTTCTTTGTGCAGTGGGAGGGAGACAGTGATCCTAGACAGTGTTCTAGTGCAATTATTTTATTCTGTTTCTACCCATCATTTTAGTGTAACATACAAAAGGGAAGGCAGCTTCTGTGATGCCTGATACAAGTAAACAATGTTTAATTACTAAATTATTTTATTTTAAAGTTAGGAATAAAAGCAATCAAAGAACTGTCCTTCCAGGAAAGTAATCTGGTTTGAAAAGGATTTATTTTTCTGCTTCTCTGCTTTATTTTCCCCTCGTTGTGTCTGTAAATAAGGCATAGCATTATGAGGTATCCCGCTAAATGGCTTTCTGTGAGATTAAAAGTAGGAATAAGATTGAAAGCTACTTTTTATCCAGTTGTTGAAGCTGCCTATTTGTGAAGAGAAATGCTAGGAGAGGGTATAGATTTTTTGCAGAACATATCTCTAAAATAAGGCAATGGTATTAAAGTAATAAGTATTTATGGCTCAGGCTAGGCCTGAATTAAAATAAAAATCTATTCTCTTCCAAAACTCAGGACTTTCCAGAAAATCGTCCTTTCCACATTTTAATTCCAGACTCGTGTATTCCTTAGCTTCACCAGTGACCATCCTTATAAGGTCTCCACTAATAGCATTAAACTATCCCTGGTGTCACTGATATTCTTTCACTGCCTCGCTGAACCAGTAGCGTGGCAACTGGCAGAGCTCCATTAGCTACGCTGCCGTGAAGTCTCACTCTTACCTGTTTTGTTTTCTAGTTTTTATTTGAACCGTATGTGTTTAATCCTAGATTTGCTCATAAAAAGGATAAGTCTCAATGAATGGGTAAGGGGAAGGCTTCTGAGACATGCAATGAACATATCCAGAATCCTTAAGCAGTCTATCGGTGGATTACGTCAACTCGAAGATAGATTTTGCTCCCTCTGGCTCATCAAATAATCTGATTAGCTGGCACTGATTATGCTCGGCATGATGTACTGTGTTCTATAAACCGAACACAGAACGTCCCTTCTCTGTTGCCTCGTACACTCCTGGATAGCCTTCTTTTACAATAAATTCCCTTTTCACTTTTGCCAACCACTAATGGCTGCTAACTTTGGCTCGGATTTGGGGCATATTAATGCCACCTGATAATACTGCCTTGCTACATACAAAAAGTGGTGTGCATACCTGAAGCAGAAAAATGCATGAGTTCTTGCCTCTCAGCTTCACAGCCAAACCTACGGCCACCAAGTTTAGCATCTATGACTTTTATGTGATGTTTGGGGAGGGGTGGGGCTCACGAAAGCCAGTACTCAGAGGAGGGAGCTACCTAACCTAGGCATCAACACCAGTGGTTGTATAATGTGGTATTTTTATCCAGCCTCAGTTAGCAGCGTCAGAGGAGTCAGTGTTATGCTCACCCCACAATTCTGTCAACACTTCTTTTTCTGCTGGCAGGAGCATTTTGGAGGGGTCCTGGTGTTTGGTAGTAGTTAAATCTGTCATTGTTGAGGATAAAAGAGATGCTGGCCGTTGCACAGAGGAATCCAGCCTCTTTTGGCCTGACATTTCTATACAGCAATTAGTTTATGGATTTTAGTCCATTTTTCTCATGGATTTTTGTCTCAAGTCCTCACAAATGTCTTACATGCCCCTAAAGGGACTCGGGCTGCTGCTTCTTTTTACAGTTGCATTGTTACTTGTCATTGTCCTCCCTCACGACTTTCTTTAAGAGTGCAAAGACCTCTTTGCATTTTCCTGTTTTAATTTTCTTTCCCCTTTGTTTTTAATACTCACTTCATATTTTCCTTAATTCTCTCCCTCTTTTGCTCCTCTTCTCTCTGTCCTCCCCCCTGCATTCTTTTGCTGTGACAAACCTGCTGAGGCATGCTTAGAGCAGTGGCAGCAGCCACGCTGTGCTCACCATCTGGGACGGGCAGATCCTGCAGCCTCCCGGAGTCTCCAGAACCATCCTGAATGTGCATGCTGGACTACAGCCACCCCATCGCCTCCCAGTTTCCCATTTTTCTCCGTGCGCATTGCTTTTCTGTTGGCCACCCAGCACAGACTCTCCTTCACCCACTGAGCATCTGCCCAACCGAGGAAAGTTTAAGATTCCCTGATCATGTGGCTCCAACCCTTCAGCTGGAAAGCCCTATCCCGATGGATTTGATCCTTCAGCCCCTTCCTCTGCTCCCTGTGGAACCAGAGAGAAAGCAAGACAAATATGGTGCATGTTGAAGCTTTCAACACAAGCGCTCCCCACTTTTAACCTTTTCCTTTTTGCTATTGAAATACATTTCAAAGTGGTTGAGGAGATAACAACTCAGTACACACTTTTGTCATACTTCTGCACAGTTTTTCCTAGCTATTTTGGTTTATTCTCTATCTTTGCTAGCTATTTTGTCCCTAAAACAATCACACACACCCCCACCACCTCTGCTAGGCATACACCGCCTGGAGAGGTGCGAGGTGCCTATTGCTGGCCCCATGGAGACCCACGGTGCTTTTGCAGTAGGGCAGCCTGCAACAACACCCAACAGCATTATGCCTTCTCTGACTTCATCCTCGTCTGGATAGGGGGGGATAGTGATCTAGCTATAGTTGAATATTTTTACGTTTCAAACTAAGATGGGAAAAAGAGCCACAAGTATGAGATTTACTGGGTGTGAAGGCTGAAGCTGACTCACAGAGAGGATGGAAAAATGGTAACAAATCAGTCATCCATTTAAAATATCCTGTTCTCAATAGCTTCAAAAACTGTGCTTCCTTTGGATTTTTGTGCATTTCTATTCCTCACCCTTTATCTAAGTGTTTCAGTTCAGTTGCAAGCCTTCCTTGATCACAAAAAGCCTGAAAACACTGAATAAAGCAATGGCAAGAGCAGGATTCGAGGAGCCGGTGTGAGTAGGGAGTTCTGCATATTCAAAGTTCAGCTAGTGAGAAATAACCATCTGGTGAGCACGTACATCTCTGCTCCTGGATAAGCTGAGGATGAATTGCCTAATGGGAGCCAGTGCTCTGCCTGAGAGCGAGTAGTTACCAGGGTAAAGAGAATTACATAAGAGCGAGATCTGCACTTATACGTCGCTAACTAGATGTAATCTTTGCACTCAGGCTGAGGCAATTCTGCTGCACTACAAAAACACTCCATGCCAGCGTAAAATAATTTGGTATTTGTCTTTTTGCTTACCTGAAGCACAATTTTGCTTCACTGAGTCTCCCAACTATTGTACGCAACATCTAGCAATATGCTGCTGTGAACTGTTTCGATGCTTTCTTTCTAATTATAGCTTTTGGTATCATTCGCTCGGTTATAAGCAGGGTGAATCAGAACAGAAACGTCAGGGAGGGTTGAGGGAAGAAACCTTTTACTAACAGTGAGCATCAGGACAGAAGAAATAGGGCATCTTGTAAGGCAGCGTGGTGCAAAGTGCTCTTGTTTAATAGGAGATAGCGGCAATTTGCAATTCTGGGTTATTCTGAAAAAATCCTAAATTTATAAATTCTTTGCAGAAAAGGAAGGGAACTTCCCAGCCATCTGCCTCGCTGGCTGCCAGCAAGGCTCGCACCTCCGAGGCACAAAGGGTTCCTGCTTCAGGCAGTCTGCGCTACTGGCTGCTGCACAAGTGTTGGTGGTGCAGCCCCAGGCTGACAAGGGGGAGGAACCAGGTGGGTTTCTGAGCCGGGTTCCACTGATATTTCTGTGAAATTGCATGACTTGTGTGCGCCGTTCAGATTTCATCAAATCCGTGAGTTCTGACAAGGAAATTTACTATCAGTTCTTTCCTGAGCAGCTCTTTCTTGTTCTAGAGGAACTGGAAGGAAAGAAAGGAGGTCGGAGAGACTTAGGATGGCTGAGGAAGGTGGGGAGAAAGCAGCGGGCGTTAGAAGAACGGGGATTTACGATGTTTGACAAGCAGGGAAAAAAAGAAAGCTGGAAGACATATGTGTGCAAATTATATTTTTAGATGTGAATGAAGGCGCATAGTTTTGCTACGGGTTTATTCTGAGTTACAGAGGGCAGTTGCACACCCAGTTAGTGAAGGCACATCATTCTCCAAGGCATGAGTGAATTCAGCTCTGCAAAGCAAAGTTCCCAAAATAACATATTAAGCTGTCAATTGAGTATGACTCTTCCAAATTCCTTACTAGGGAGTTAAAAATTGTCCTTAAACCGGTGGAATAAAATTAAAATTTGGGGTGGACTATAGGAAATTAGTACTTCCATACAACTTAGGCTACCTCTAACAAAAATAGAATTATCTTTCTGACATTTAAAAAAGAAAAAGATGATGCAATACCAAATTTATTGAGAACTGGCTTATCAAGTCATGTAGATTTTGATTTCTCTCCAAATTAGAAGTCTGAAAGCTATTATTGGATAAAATATACATGTAAACATCAATGTTCTAAACCACTGAAAGGTCGTTCCTATTGTATTTTATTGTTTAAGTCTAGAACAAATGGCAGACTCCTGCAAGGCAAACGTGGTGGGAGATGCCAGCAGTTTTTTGAGATAAAGGCAAAGACATGGCTTTAAGAATAATATCGCCAATGTTAAAAACATCCTGTAGTTTGGATACAGCCAGGATTTGCTTTTGATACTAACAGCTCTGGTAACTATTTTCAAATTCAATTTTACCACGTGTTCGGCTTCATATACTATACAGGTGCCTGTTTCATCACTTGGAATGCTTCTGTTCTGCAAAACAGCTGTGCAGATATGAAAATCACTTGTCTCTAGAATTCTTTGAATATCTTTTTTTTAGTTGGCCATTATTTTTTCTTACCTATGCAACAAAACTCTTTGAAGAGATATGGGTCTAGCTTCATTAAAGCTCTTCTCTGTGTTGTAAAAGTACGTTACATGCTCCTAATGTGCCGCAGTGCACTGTGTTTTGTTTAAAATGTTTCCATTATCACCAAATGGTTTTCTGACAGGTTTAGGAAATATCCTGGAAGAATCTGAAGTTATGTTTTCCCCAAAATTATATATTGCTTTTATTTTCATACCTTATTATGCAGTCTAATCTATAACAATTATTTCTGGAAATTTCCCATTCTTGTACGGTTGTGGCAGCATTTAGGATTTACCCCACTACTTGCTGTTTGCTCATGACAGCTCTTCCATCATCTTGCCTAGATGCCAAGAGCAAGGGATACATTTTCTGAATTACTTCTAAGCACAGAGATGGCACGATTCCTTAAGATAAGGAATATTTCTTTTACATGACTTATCCAAGTTCATCTGGATCTTGTATGTGGGTGTGTGAAAGAAAATACAGTTGTCCCCATCTTTTCTATAGCTAAATATACGTAATTGTTGGTGTGTTTCCCAAAACACAGACTGTGGCCCAACTTGTTCAGTGGAGTCAGAAAAGAGAATTTAGTACATAACTAGTCTGGGAGAGACAGATCACATTACCCCTCCCCCCCAACAGTTTTTGATGTTTATAGGGAACTAATTTAATTGCAAATGGAGACAAATCTCTATTTCAGTCTCCATAAGTAATTACATTTTACTTGTCCTGACTCCAGTTCTAGTTGTTTGTCTGCTGGACAAAGAGATTTTCTCTAGCGCAAGGCATCACTTCTCTGCTCGAACATCTCGGGTGCTTTTCTTTTACGTTGATTGAGTGAGAAGGCATGGATCCAGCCGGTCGGAAGAGGACGAGTTTCCCAGTGCAACCCCTAGCCCAAGGCATTAGCTAACAGAGTCCCCTCTATCGCCTCGGCTGGGAAACCATGGAAATAAAAAGTGCTAGAACATCTGAGAAAGCCTGAAATAAAGAGTAGGAACTGTGGTGGAAAAAAAAAAGTCAGGTATCAAATGATGTAAGACCCATGAGGGAAGAGCGAGGATGCGGGCAAATACGCTTTTTCTGTCAGTGAGCCTACAAGGGCAGCTTGAGGAAGACGCAGACTCAACTTTTGACCAGAAAGCAAAAGAAATGATTGCATAGCCAGCACGAGGACTGAACCCAAGGGCTGGCGGAGCAGTTGTTGCTGGCCCTTTCCTCCTGGAAGAGGGACAGGCTTTGCACCCCATGACCGCTACTTGGCCAAAGAGTCCTTCAGGCCAGGGTGAACAAGCCGAACTCCAACCCCGCACACTCGACGTGCCGAGTTAGGAACGGCTGGAATCGACACGTGGAGGAAATCTTGACAGTTTATTTCTTAGCAGCGCTCAGGGAAATATTTTGCTGTGGAAGAACTGAAGGAATTAATGGGAATCTACCAAAGGCTGGGGGCTGTACAGCCCGGGCATGAGACCCTCCATCGCGATTTTCTCTTCATTTATCACATGCAGATGTTTCCCGTCAGGACAGTGGAAGGACCTAGTTGCCGCCGAAGCGGTATTTTTGACGGCTGCTGTCCGGCCACGTGCCATCGCACGGGGTTTTTATGAGGGATTATATCCGTAGGAAAATTTATGTGGATCTACCACCTACGATCTTGGGATGTCAAGCCAAGCGGATGGTCTTGTTCCCGCTTCTAACGCAGTCAGCGCATTGCTGACCGAGGTGGGTCCCGTTCGCCTCAGGGAGGGCCCGGGCAGGGGCGAGGGGCAGCCGGGGCGGGGAGGCCGCTGGGGTGCGGGGTGGCCCCGAGGGGACCGGGCGGTGTGTGAGGGAAGGGCTGCCG